>JXCR01113304.1:0-29832 GCA_002079205.1 Phalaenopsis hybrid cultivar | reverse complement strand
GAGGAATTTCTTTAATTTGAAAGGTCCTATAAATTGTTTTGGTGACTCGTTTTAACTCCTCATGAGGCATCCTTTTGATTAGATACCAGTTGGAAGTTGTTTCATGCTTGGAATACTTAAATTGGGGGCCTAAATATACTTTCTGTGTTATTATTCTTGCTTAAGGCATATAGTGGCTCTATATCTTGATATTTCAAAAGCTTGTGAGCTGTTCCTTAGCTTTGAATGGCTCCGTTTTATCTCGAAATGACCGGAGTTTCTCTATTAAAGCTTGGATTTTAATCTATGCTCAGGCCTTGTCTTGGCCCTGAGTGGTTCAGTTTTGGGTCGTTGCGGGTACTCAGTTTTCATTGCAGGAGCATGAGATGTTGATTTTTGTTAAGGCTTTGAAGCTTCTTTGCTAGCTTTAAGGGTCTCGCTTTGGCCCTTGCTGATTTTCAATTTGTTTAAAAGTGGCTGGATGTTAATTTATGTGGAGACCATGATCTTAATTTCTGTTGGAGTTTATTTTTGGCCTTGAATGACTCTGTTTTAGCCTCCATTGTGGCTCGGTCTTACCTGCTCTAGCTCTCGACTCTTGCCTGACTATGAGGCTTATTTTTGTTTGATTTAGGGTGTGGCTTTGTTCTCTTTGGCCCTGTTGGTTTTCGGTTTGCCTAAAAATTGTTGGATCCCGATTTGTTATCATATACTGCACTTGATTAGCCCTTAAAGCTTTGATTTGATCTCTTTAGGGGCTCAGTTTTCACTTTGTAAGGGTTGGAGGCTGGGTTCTGGATTGAGATCTTGTCTTGGGTATGTGAGCTTTACTTGTTAACCTTGAGGGATTTATTTTGGCCTGATTTGGGAGCTCGGTTTGCTTGTTTTAGCTCCTACCCGTGAGCCTATTATGGTGTTTATTCCTGTCCCTGTTCAATAGCTATGGGAAGGTTCAGTTTTATTTGCTTTAATCTCTATTTGGGAGCTCGGTGTTGTCTTGTCCTACCCCTACTCGAGAAGTGGCTTTGGTTTTGATTTTAGTTGGCCTTAACTCCTACCCGAGAGCCTGTTTTGGCGTACTGTGTTGTCCTTATTCGACAACTGTTAGCTGGTTTTGATGGATTGGTTTGGAAGCTTATAAAGCTGCAGTTTTGATATTTGTTTGACTCCTTGCCGTGAGTTTGTGATATGGTTGAGTTAGCCTCCCCCTTTGGTCCTACCCATGAGCTCACCATTGAGATTTGCTCCTCTTGCAGTCCTTACCCGTAATACCTATTGGAGGTTGTTTGGTGTGATTTAGTCCTGCTTGTTAGGCTTGAACTTCTGGGATGGTTGTAGGTGGATTGAAATTATGATTATATTTTGCACTCTTTTATGTAAGTCTTGTGTATCCCTCAGGATAGATATATGGTTTGAGGTAAAGCACTCTTTCATTTAAACTATGAAAAATATGGGGTCAGTTTGATTTTCATATTTGATTTTAAACTTAAATCTATATGTAAATTAAAGCGTCCTTCCGAAGCGGGCGACGAAATTTCGATTCTGGTGATCGACAGCTTCTTACGGCCAATTCCGCCACCAACCCTACTTTTTGTCACCGACAATATCGAACAAGGTATTCCCACTATTATGTTTTTGCGCTTCCTTTTGCTCTCTATACTTCCTCCGACGATACTTTTGAACATGTCATTTATCCCTTAAAATTTTAGAAATATCCTCCAAAGGAGTATCAGAGAGAGCATCAGGATGATGAGAATATAGAGAATTATTATCAGTATTCAAAGCGTCAGGAAGAGAGGCCGAAGAAGGACGAGCTTCCTCAGAAATAGAAATGATGGATCCGGAACAGGTAACCCCTGCTCAGTTCTCTTAACCGGGTAAATNATGAATAGAGCTTTCCAGTTCTGATAGGAAAATAATGGAGTTTTGATGGCAGGGAGTGGTGCTTGATGTCTTTGCCTCTGCTGGAGTAATCAAATCACATCATTTCTGGTTGGATGTAGAGCATATCCAGGAAGCCATACAGAACGTACTTGTAATTCTTGAGATGGTTGTCTTTTCTGTCATCCAACAATATGCATTCAACGTTGCTCCCTACACCGGCGTCAGTGCTGAAAAGACTAAGAAAGAAAAGAAGAACGAATGATCTTTTTATCATCATGATTTATTGTGAATCTGCTCTGTCGTCTGGATCAATAACGCAATAAGATTATGAACTTTTTGATTAGCCCTGTTTTGGTTCCAAGTCTTATGGAGGCTGCTCTGCATGTGTTCTTATGCTGTAAGTTGTAATAGATTTTGATTTTGTATTTTGGTTTGATTTGAATTTATGAACTACATAATATTTCATAATACAGTTTTTTGTTGTGTTGCATACTGAACCACTTAATTATCGAATTTCTTCGTGTTTTTGTTAAGGCATTTTGAACTTCGGGGTTTAGTCGCACTGTATTGTTAAAAAATCTATTGCCTTGTGTCTCAAATGGTTGTGGCTATTATTGTTAGGCTTAGTTTTTTTATTAGAACTGATTTAATTATTAATGTTATCAGATTCAAATTTCATTTTGTGTCTGAACTTCAATAATAGCACAACACTTTGTTTAATGGACTCACTTTGTCATATTAAATAAAATNCACTGTATTGTTAAAAAATCTATTGCCTTGTGTCTCAAATGGTTGTGGCTATTATTGTTAGGCTTAGTTTTTATATTAGAACTGATTTAATTATTAATGTTATCAGATTCAAATTTCATTTTGTGTCTGAACAATAATAGCACAACACTTTGTTTAATGAACTCACTTTGTGATATTAAATAAAAAGGTAAAAGGTCTTTATTTTGGCAGTGGTTGAACTAGACCCTTGAAACCAGCCATAAAATTCGACGAGGAAAAGCAGGTTATCCAAAAACATGTGCCATGCCTTCTTTTCTGCAATAAAACTACATGCGATCAATTTTGATGGAATTTAAAATAATGTTAACCAGAATGAAATGGAGGTGAGTTTATCTCAATTGAAAATGTCACACTGCTTCGGCTTTATTTTTTTTTTGCTTGATGTATTTTGTATTTTAAATCAATGATATTTTCATATTATAAGTTTTAATTTATTCTTAATTGAGAGGAGCATAAAAGAATATATTTGCGAGAGAAAAAATATTTTCATCTGTATCACCAAAATATCACTTTTTTTTAAATAATATTAATTTTTTAAGTAGTGAAGCAAAAGTTTTGGTGTATTTGTGTGAAAAAGAACTTTACACTCCAATACAATCCTATTTCTTCAAACATAACACATTCCTAACAAAACATTGATACCGCTTCCAGATGCTATAACACGCGAGGCACATACAAGTACACCTGTCGTATCAGTAATATCGAATTTTAGAGTTCAGAATGTTGATCATATTGTGAACGAGGTGATCCTTATTTGGAAAGTTCTAGCCTAGTTGTTTAAGTCATAGCCTGAAAGTTNTACCGCTTCCAGATGCTATAACACGCGAGGCACATACAAGTACACCTGTCGTATCAGTAATATCGAATTTTAAAGTTCAGAATGTTGATCATATTGGGAACGAGGTGATCCTTATTTGGAAAGTTCTAGCCTAGTTGTTTAAGTCATAGCCTCAAAGTATGGTTTTTGAAATAGTCTTGCAGATTAATCCTATTGTCACAAGCAAATGAAAAGTTATAGTCCGACAAAAGTAAACTTAAATTCTCACAATTATATTGAAAATATCAAATACATAGTGGTTCTTTCTTGTAATGAGATTATAAGATTTCATGAAATAGAGAATTGCAAGTAGAAATAGTTTAGTGACAAATATGAGCAATAGTCTTCTTTACCCTCTCCATACAGAAGATTTATTAGAAATTATTTTATTCCCATAAATCTTAGATCTTACCCATCAAAGAGTATTTTCCTAACATTTGCATCTCCTCATAAGACATCAATATTTACCCCATAGTTTAATGTGATAAACCTAGTTGATTCAACCATAGACTTTCCCAAGATTTATGGTTTACAATAAATTTTAACAACTCACTGACCAAAGAAAAATATATTGAGATTTTCATACTTATTTTACATTGTTTTTGATGATATTGTGTTTTAAGGAAAAATATTTTTGATGTTTTGTTGTAGGAATGATGAATTGGGATCATAAGAGTAAAAAAATGCAAAAAGGAACANGTATATATATATATATATATATCTGTCTTCCAACCACGCATATCCATTTCCCTTGTCGCCTCGCTGCCATTCGGACCACTAGAAACACCCCTCTGGAGGTTTTGCTATTTCAGTTATTCCGAACCACTTCATTGCCAGCATGCCACTATTCCAGCCCTACCCCTTTGCTGCCTCATCCCGGACATCCCTATGACATCAATATCTGTTGCGTACTTGCTATCTGGAGCCCAAGAAACTGTTGTCTTGCTATTTTCGGCTTGCCAACCATCTCATCCACCATCCCGCCACCTTCCCGACTTGCACCGACCTCGTCACCCTCCCTCTTGATCCAATCTTACCAAGAGTTAGTGTGTCGTGTTTGTTGTTATTTCTTATTTCAATTGGTTGGTTGTAACTTTTTATTTGAATTTCAGTAATAATATTTACTTACCTATCGTTGTGTGGGTTAACTTCGATATCATTTAGTGTTAGAGCTACTCTAACCCTCGTCCTATTCTAGGGTTATTAAGCATCCACCACTACTTAACCTTACGTCCACTCAAAATTTTTCTTTTCACCCTACACACCTTTCATCAATTCACAGTCAAACCCTAACCACGCTACTGTCGAGGAGGCAATTGCCAGAATTTGATAAGGAATTTATCATGGATGATATACAATAACTACCTTGCCATGTGCTACAACTTGATGCCATTGAGGAAGGGAAATAAGGTGGGATCATCATCGACCATAATATTGAAATTCGTAGAGAGCAAGAAGAATATTAGAACCCCCTTTTGTAAGGTTGATTTCAATGGAGAGGATGGTCAACCAGAGTGCTATGGGATACGGTATCAGAGGAGGCCAAGAGATGAAGAATTTGTTGGAAGATACAAAGATGAGATGACAATTTAAAGTTTTAAAAATGAAGTGCTCATTGGGGGATACCGAAACTCGAGAGTGAAAGTGGATCTGATAAACTTATATGGGAGAATGGTACCAGATGAGTTCTTTAAGTGAATCCATACTGTTGAGCAGATCTTTAAAAATAAAGAGGTGTCTGATGACGGAAGAGTCCCAACCATCAAACTGAAGAAGAATGCCTCTTTGTGGTGGGAAAACATGAAGATGAAGAGATAGAGAGAATGATGAGACAAAATCACTTCCTAAGAGAAAATGAAGAAGGCGATGCAGCTACAACACTTATCCTTGCATTATCGCCAGGATATTTTCGTAAAGCTCCACTACCTGCAGTAGACAAAACTATTGGTAGAGAACACGAAAAAATTTTGGTAGCTTAAATTGAAGTATGAATTGCAAATGCCATAGGAGCGCACCATAGCCAGGTACTTAGGAGGCTTGATGCCCGCTATCAGTAATGTGGTCCAACCGCAAACTTATTGGACACTGAGGGTTGTGCAAACCTTAACACTGAAAACGGAGAGGCACCAAAAGTAGAGTAGGCAACCACCGCTAGTCAAACCGACACTTATTGTGGGAGACCTCAAAAGGAGCGCACCTTTGGAAGTGGAGCAGACTGGTCTGAAACGGGACAGAGCCATTCTGAGTGAGAAAAAATTCGAAAAGAGTAACACACCCACTACAATTCCCATCAAGAAATGCTTTAGATGCCATGGTTTTAGACAATTTTCTTTTAACTTCTCGATGAGTTGAGTTGCGTCTTTCACCGACCAGGGTGTAGTGGAGGAAGTGAGCGACGTAGAGACAGTTGAAGAAAATGGTGAGGAGTACCATCTTATTTTGTATGAGTGATATGCTAGTGGTTCGACAGATCTTACAGACCGAGGATACGAGGAAACAGCAGTGGCTTCGCCACAATAAATTCTACACCCATTGCATTATGAAATGACGAGTATGCGGTCTCATCACAGTGATGGAAGGAGCATTAAGAATGTCGTGTCCACACAAATGCTGGACAAAGTGAACCTCATGATTCAGAGTCGTTCTCAGCCGAATTCTCTGACTTGGTTGAAAGAGAGTAGGGTTACATTGACACGAGTTGTCTTATGGAGTTTTCGATTGGGAGTCAGCTACAGAATCAAATTTGGTATGATGTCATTCCCATGGATGCTTGTCAGCTTTTGCAAGGGAGTTCGTGACAGTGTGATCGTAGGACTCAATATGATATTTACAAGAACACCTATTTATTCATGAAGAATGAAAAACACACCATCCTCTTAGCTTCTGCGGAGTATTTTTCAGCAAATAAATTTTGAGAGGATTTGTTTTGGTGATGCCAATGGATAACATTATAGAAGAGTCAATTTTAGAGATAGGGCAGCTAGCGAAGAGAAAGTTTCATTATATCATATTCGATAGTTTATCTTGATGGCCGCAACCTATTGAAAAGATTCGGGCTACCCTTACTTCAGATTAGTTCGAGCTAAGATTGGATTATTTTTAGTGTTTGCGCTAAAACAACAATCTTCCACGCACAAACAAAACACAGAGATCGATTATCAGGTCATACGAGATCTCAACTTCAAACAAGTGCAAATTGAGTACATTTGAACTCAAGATCAACCCGTCGGACATTCTTATAAAAGCTCTTTCGAAGCGTGAATTTCATGATCTGAGAACCAAGCTAACGGTTCTACCGAGAACCATTAGTTTGCCGGGAAGTATTAGGTGCACTTAACCTCTATCTTATGGTATTATTACTCTAGTGTGGTCCCCAAAGGTGCTGGACCCATGGTATCTTTTCGGTTATGCCTAGAATCATCTCTGGAACTTTCTGCTGCAGCTGTATGTAGGGAGGCATTGTATATTCTGGAATGGTGGGATGATAATGAATCATTTCTGTAGTTTTCTCCACTGTTTCTCTTCTACCAATGAATTCCTGCAGGTACACCTGTTTCTCACAAAGAAGGTTTCGTTCCATTTTTCCCTATTAAGATGAATACCTAATATAAATTTCTATATATAAATGACCATAAAAAAAATTCATTTTAGCTCAAAATTCGCTAGGAAATTTTTCAGAAGAGGCATAACTTCTTGGCGTAAGACCGTCTCTGTGGTGCTAATCATCTTCATTAGATTCAGCCAAGTTGAACCCACGATTGATGATGCCATCACCTTCAAATTCTTCTGCTATAACCCTATTTTCCCAAGTTTTCTTCCCATGTCCCTAAATCCACCACAACTCGCTCAGCTTACAGGCATGGATGTCTGTTGTGTAGGTTGAATTGTAAGATAGTTGGGATTTCCTCCTTTTAGAGATAGATATTCTCATCGTATGTTCGTGTTAAATTGGAAAAACTCTGAGGTTAGCTCATTTAACCTTTGCATGAGATTATTCAGTGTAATCCAAATAGATTCCAGTTGCAAACGTCGTTTTGAACTGCTTGCTCGCTTCCTTCCGGCATGCTAGTCAATGCTGGGCTATATATATATATATATATATATATATGGTCCCCTGTATTAAACTACTATACAATAACTAGTAAAAATAAAGTTTTTATATCATAAAACATGAACAATCATAGAAAATGACAATTTAAGTAGTGGAGCCTTGTAATGTGGCTGCTGGCTAAAGTAGCTCCAGAATAACAAGTATATACATTGCAAAAATTATTATTTTTTTTGGAGATTTTAACCTATGAATCGCAAGCCAAGGGCTAAAGTAGCTCCAGAATAACAAGTATATACATTGCAAAAATTATTTTTATTTNATGCCGAGAATGATTATCACTGACGGAGGATCCCATTTTAGGAATAAATATATTCAGAGATTGGCATAAAAAGTTTAATATTATTCATAGAATCTCTACTACCTATCACCCTCAAACTAACAGAGATTGGCAAAAAAAGTTAATATTATTCATAGAATCTCTACTGCCTATCATCCTCAAACTAGTGGGTTAACTGAAGTTTCTAATAGAGAGATTAAACAAATACTTGAAAAGACTGTAAACCCTAGTAGAGTAGATTGGTCCGCTATACTAGATATCGCATTATGGGCTTACAAGACTGCTTATAAAACTCCTATTAGAATGACTCCTTAGAGGCTGATTTTTGGAAAGACTTGTCACATACCAAATTGGGCGATTAAAGAATTCAATTATAATTTGAAAGATGCTTGTAAGAATTGGAGCATAAAGCATATTGGGCGATTAAAGAATTCAATTATAATTTGAAAGATGCAATTGGAGCATAAAGCATATTGGGTGATTAAAGAATTCAATTATAATTTGAAAGATGCTGGTGAGAGTTGGAGCATAAAGCATATTGGGTGATTAAAGAATTTAATTATAATTTGAAAGATGCTGGTGAGAAATTGGAGCATAAAACATATTGGGCAATTAAAGAATTCAATTATAATTTGAAAGATGCTGGTAACAAGAAATTTTTACAATTGAATGAATTGGAAGAATTAAGAAATGAATCTTATAATAACGATAGAATTTATAAGGAGAAACTAAAGTTATGGCATCATCAGAAGATTAACCAGAAGAACTTTGAACCAAGATAAGAAGTTTTTCATTACAATATAAGGCTGAAGTTATTCCCTGGAAAATTGAAGACTCGTTGGTTAGGACCCTTCACTATGACTCAAATTTATACTTACGGAGCTGTTGAAATTGAAGATCAAAAGATTGGAAAAAGATTTTAAGTAAATTGACATAGATTAAAATCGTATTTTGAGGGTAAAAGACCAAAATTTTAAGAGGTTTTATTGATCAGTCAACCTGAATAATACTTGAATAGGTCGGGCTGACGACGTTAAACCAAACGATTTATGGGAGGCAACCAATAATTATCTTTATTTTTATTGTGATTATAGTATTTTTATTTGAAATTATCATTAGTTTGTGGTATTATTGAACTCTACTACTCTTATTTACCCTTGAATCATCACAAAAATTGGATCCATAGAGAAAAATTGGAATGCATTCGGACTAGAGCGAAGCTGTGCAATTTTTTCCTTGGGCGCCGTTGGCGTCATTGACGCCACCGACGGTGGGTTTTTCTCAAGAGTCCAGGCAATTAAATTTTAAAGGCTCACCGATGGAGCCCTTAACGCCGCCGACGGCAAGACCGTCGGGATATTGGTTTCTGGAGTTTGAATGGCCGATTTTTGGCAGTTTTAGGTGGGAGTTACTCCTTTTAAACTTAAAAATTCGATTCCTAAGTTCATATTTCCCCAAAAATGAAGTAAAACACCACCAAATTCATCCATATGGCATCCTATTCCCCTAAAAATCATAGAATGCGAATGTTCAACCGGAGAAAGTTCATTAGTGCGGAGGCGCAGCGAAACTTCAACAAGTTACTGACAAAGAAAAGATTAATCAAGGAACGAGGATTCGTAAATCAAGGATTGAATAATCCATCAAGGACAATTGAGGAGATGATTATGTGGCAAAGATGGGAAATACTGTGCTACACTACAACCGCCGTACTTGTTCCTGTGGTGAAGGAATTTTATGCTAATTTGCATGGAATCAACCAAAGAGTCGTCTATGTGCGAGGTAGATGGATAACTTTTACTCTTGAATGGATCAATGAGTTATATATGATCGAGAACGTTCCTGGCTACCATTATTCCAACTTCGTCCCGACAAGAAACCTGATGAATGAAATTTACCAATATTTAACGGACGAAATTGAAGACTGAGAAATGAGAGAAAACGGGTATGTTAGTTTTTCTGCGACACTTCTAAATCCCGTTTCTAAACATTGGCTCTTCTTAATTTCTGCAAAACTGATTCCGATGATGAGGATCGGTAAAGTTTCTAAGTAAAGTTCTATTCTAAATTACTGCATCGAAATGGGACTGCCGATCAATATTGGATCTATAAATGTGAAGTTTGTTTTAGGCCTGATCGTTCATGGATCAACTTATAGGCTTGGATATCCTTCCATAATTTTCTTACTTTGCAGTCAGTTCCATGTATCTTATGAAAATTGGGAATATGTTTTTCTACCTTGGAAGCCTTAGGACCCAACTTAGAGATTCCCAACCAATGAAGATGAAAATGATGTGACTATTATGGTAGATCAATCGTCTCAAAATTCACTGCCTATTCAACCTTTAGCTCGGGACAAGACACTATGATCCTGCGTAGAATCAAGAAATTGGAGAAGGAGGTACAAAATGTTATGAATGCAATTAATAATATCTTTGATTTCATCTATCATTTAGATTGGAGGATGAAAGAACAATATGCTCTCTCTGAACCTATCGAAGGCAGTTTGATACGATTGATGAGAATGATGAAATTGATAGAAGATGACTCTACAGAAGAATTTCCATACCGACCCTTCTATAACCTCTTTATTCATGTGCAATCAATGGGTGATCTCAGAGGAGAATCTAGTACTGAATCTGAAGAATAGTAGATTTACATTGCTACCTGTATGTCTATGTGTGTAACTTGGTTTGAACTTTATGTTTGCTTTGCTTTAGAATTTTGCTTTTAGATCTCTGTATAGTTGAGAGACTGACATAGGATGTTTGTTTTCAGTGTTTTGAGTGTTGTGGCTTGGATTGCAACACTGAATTGATGTATTAAGGTTGAGAAAATACCAAAGTTAGGTGTATTGTGTAACGTATATTATAACCCTTGAAATTTATATATAATTGTGATGTTTTGTGTTTTGAAAGTTTATTTGTGATGAGTACATCATTTAATCACTTAAAATTATGTCTATAATGATTGAACGGACGTCGTTGAGGCTTGAAATTGATCGAAATTACAAAAAATTGGAAATTAAACAAATTCAATAGAGCTCGCCGACGGCGTCCTCAATGCCGCCGACGGCGGACATTTCCCGAGACTTAGGATATTAATTCTATAAAGCTCGCTGACGACGCCGAAGACCCCGCCGACGACAAGATCCCGAAAAAACACATTTAACTGCAATTTTGACTAGTCAACCGCCACTATTCTTCATCCCCTTCATCTAAAAAAGTAATTTTCGACCTAGGGCTTTAGAGATCTTGGATTTGGGAGCAATTTCAAGGTATTTAGACACCAGATTTGATCATCTCTTGGTAAGAGCTTCAGTCCAAACTAAAAATATTTGATTTTTACCATGAATTTCTTCCACATTGAGAAGATCTAAAAACTTTGAAAATGTGAAGAAAATATTGAGAAGAATTTCATAGAGCTTAGTTTTGAACTCTTAGAATCACTCTTGGAAGCCATTATTTGCATATTTGAAGTATATTTTTGAAATTTTCTATAATTTTGATTAGATTGAAATGGCTCCACAACAAAAGAGGCGACTTGAGTTCGACGAGTCTCGCTTCGTCAATGCGAAGGTTCAATCGAGGTTTACTTCAGTGTTTGAAGGAAAGAAATGTATACAAGATCGAGTTTTGGAGAGTCCGGGAGGAGAAATTGAACGAGTTATTACCGAGGGGAGGTGAGAAAACTTCTGTTACACCACCAATAAGGCTGCTGCTAATATTTTAAACGAATTTTATGCCAACGTGTTCTATTCTGAGGACTGAATCGTTCAAGTGCGAGGATTTTCTGTTGAATTTAGTGCCACCCGCATTAACTCCTTTTACGAAGTCCCAGACTCCTATAATTGTCAATATGAAACCTTCAGTATGATGGAAGGCCCACTGAACGATGTAATCAACTTTCTCACTGATGGGAAAGGAACATGGAAGATAAAGCAACGAGAACTGGTAAATTTTTCTGCTTCCATGATAAATGCCACATCTAAAGTGTGGCACTATTTTATTTCCTCTACTCTATTACCGTTCTATCACCATAGTGAGGTAACAAGAGATAGAGCTATTCTAAATTTCTGTATTCGGAATAATAGAATTATAAATGTGGGGAGAATCTTTTTTAAGAATATATTGACCACGGCAAGGACTGAAACAAGTGGAGGTCTAGGACATCCTGACCTCATTTATGCACTTTGCCAACTTTTTGGAGTGGAAGCTAGAGGTGAGGAATGGGTTTACCCTATGAAACCCATTAGTAAAGCTAATTTGAAGACATATGTATCCCACAAAAAATGGAGCTGGGATTAGAAGTCAAGAACCTTATACTAGTAGAGATATCTGCTCTACTAGTTATGACCTTCCACCTTCTGGTTCCCCTACCCTGACCGACTTAATGAAAGAGTTGACGTTGCAACGAAAGAGTATAGAGCTAATAAATGAAAGGATTAGAGTTTTAGAACGTAGATATGATTATGATAGTGATTACCTATAGAGGCATTCAGATTTTGAGATGTCTTACTATGAAGCTTAGGTCCAACACTATAAAGGTAAGCCTGATGTTACTTTCACTGAATGCCCTTGATATACTCAGTATCAGCCCAATCCACCTGCTGACCAAGGAGATGACGATATAGTTTGGGATTTTGACATTTTATAATAGTTGATGTACTTTTACTTCTACTTTTATTTTTGTAATTTTTGTAATAGAAATAGATGTTTGTGTGTCTGTACTTTCATTTTTATTGTTATGTTGTATGGATAATGTACTATTACTTTTATTTTTATAATTTTTGTAATACAGATAGATGTTTGTGTGTTTGTACTTTCATTTTTATTTTTATGTTACAATTGGATAATATAATTGTTTGGTGTGGTAGTTGAAATTTGTTAAATTGTAATGTGATGTGATTTTCATTTTAGCATTTTAATTGTAATTGTTTTATTTAGTATTGTGGATGTGTTAGTGAAATATTATGTTTGTATAATGTTTAGTTTTGTACTTATTTCAAAATTTCATTACCCAACAAATTCTCTAATGATTTATATGTATAGAAAGCTCCTAATGTTACAGACCAGGTGAAGTAAAAATTTTGAGAAGGACTCCAAAAAATTTCAGAATGATGAAAATGCCTAAAACNTCATGAAATAGAGAATTGCAAGTAGAAATAGTTTAGTGACAAATATGAGCAATAGTCTTCTTTACCCTCTCCCGAGAGCATACAGAAGATTTATTAGAAATTATTTTATTCCCATAAATCTTAGATCTTACCCATCAAAGAGTATTTTCCTAACATTTGCATCTCCTCATAAGACATCAATATTTACCCCATAGTTTAATGTGATAAACCTAGTTGATTCAACCATAGACTTTCCCAAGATTTATGGTTCACAATAAATTTTAACAACTCACTGACCAAAGGAAAATATAGTGAGATTTTCATACTTATTTTACATTGTTTTTGATGATATTGTGTTTTAAAGAAAAATATTTTTGATATTTTGTTGCAGGAATGATGAATTGGGGTCATAAGAGTAAAAAGATGCAAAAAGGAACGAATTTGTAGCGAAAATGACCAAAATGTGAAGATTTGAACTAGGGCGCCGACGACGGACTTTTCCCGAGACTCCATAATTAATTCACTTAGAGGGCCCGTCGACGGGCCCTCGAGGCCGCCGACGGCGAGCTCGGAGGTTATGTCCAACAAAACATTGGATGAGGGCGAATTTTGGAGGGCTGTTTAGGCAACTCTTGACAAAACTCATCCACAACTTTTAAAGAAGATTTTGGCCGAAAATTAGAGAGAGTCAAAGAGAGCCTAGGGGTCCTGGATGTTAGAAAGGTCCTGGAGGTTGGAGAGGTTCCATTAGTGTTTGCTAGAGAGTCTAAATTGTGAGGAATTCTTCGAGAGATTGTAAGAGTGGAGGGAAAGTGAGAGATTTCGTCCTCCTTGTCGCTTCGAAGAGGAATTCTATGTGCTGTAAAGAAAGGAAGAGATTCAGAGGAACTTCGAGGAGTTTTCTTGGGGAGAAATTAGAGATAAGTTTATTTATTGTTGTAGTTTATATGACTTTGATTTTATATATGAATTCCGAGTTTTGTTATGTTTTCCCTCATGGGATCTGAGTAGTCTTCTCTGTCTTTCTCCTTGTCTTGAATTTGTGAAATGGTGATTTGAATTGGTGAAGTCATGAAAATATTAAAGAAATTGTGATGATATATCTAAAGAAAGACAGAGAAGACATAACAAAACTAAAGATAAGAAGTTATTCCTCAATATATCTAAAGATAAGAAGTTTTTCATTACAATATAAGGCTGAAGTTATTCCANAGTTTATTTATTGTTGTAGTTTGTATGACTTTGATTTTATATATGAATTCCGAGTTTTGTTATGTTTTCCCTCATGAGATCTGAGTAGTCTTCTCTGTCTTTCTTCTTGTTTTGAGATTTGTGAAATGGTGATTTGAATTGGTGAAGTCATGAAAATGTTAAAGAAATTGTGATGATATTTTCACTTCGATCTTAATTTACTTTCAATCTGGCCAATTGATTTGTTAAAATATGTTGAGTTTTACAACTAAATTGAAAATTACATCCAAGATCCAGGGAGGTCGAAGCCCTTGGAAGTTGGGTGCAAATAAATAGGGAAATAAAATTATCAGGCATAGAATTGAAGATTTTAGAGTGACAGACTAAACCCCCAATTTGGTCCTATCGTTTGGGTGCGGAAGTCTAGATGTTAGCCCTCAGGTGAGGGGAACGTGAGAGCTTCGAAGTGAGAGCCGGTATCCTCCTAGCCTAGCCGCAGATTCAGTAAACAAGCATAGGATTAGTCAATGTTCTTGATGCATGGACCAAAGAGTAAAAAATATGTGTGCTTCTATTTGATACAATACAAATTGAACTGATTCACTTTATCTATTCACTATAATTTCTTGACAAGGAGAAGGATGATTTCTTATATATTGAATATCACATTAAAAACTTCATCAGTATAATTAGTTATTTAAGAGTTGTTAAAATTACATATTTATTTCAATTGCATATTTGTGACATAAGCAAATTGAATTCCTTTGTTGCAATTGAGTATTGCTTTTTTAAAATATTAGTTCATAGTTTTAATATTACTCCCTGTGGGATCGATATGTAGGACTCCATTAGAGTCATATATTACTTGAGCGATATGTATACTAGCGTTGATAAGTGTGACTTTATAATTATTGAATATTTTATACATCCATCTTTATCGAATTTATAATTGTTATTAAGTTTTGGTGCAGTTGCTGAGGAATTAAATCTTTTAGCAGCAGTATTAAATCTTATATTTTTAAGCATATATAAAGTCGCTGTCAAGTTTTTAGCGTCGTTGGTGGGGAGTAAACAAGAATCACAATTTGAGTAACGGACAAATTAAGATCATTAGAAAATTTTTACTTGAATTGCAACTTATTTTCATATTTAGTTAATTGTTCTACCGAGTGTACTGATTTCAAATTGTATGCGTAAATTTAGACTTATACCCTACGATTCGGAATTAGAACGCACTGTTAGAAAAATTAGAAGATTGAGAAGAGAACATAGAAGTTCTGATACAATGGAAAACAACATGAACAATTAATTGAGAAGAGAACCTAGAAATTCTGATTCAATGGAAAACAACATGAACAATCAAGGAATAGAACACCAACCTAGACCCCTACGAGATTATGCAAATCCTACAACAGATGAAATTCACTTATCTATCTAAAATCCTGATGTAGCTGCTAATTCATTTGAGCTTAAACCTGTTATTATCCAAATGATACAAAACAATCAATTCGGAGGTACACCAAATGAAGATCCTAATTTACATCTAACTAGTTTTTTAGAACTGTGTGCTACTTTTAAATATGACAGAGTTTCAAATGATGTTGTTATACTTAGACTTTTTCCTTTTTCACTGAAGGATAAGGCTAAGATGTAGTTAAATTTGTTAGCAACAGGATCTATTAGAACTTGGGGAGAACTTTCATCAAAATTTGTATCTAAATATTTCCCTCCATCCAAAACTGCTAAACTTAGAAATGACATAACATTATTATGTCAAATTGATGGACAGTCAACATACAAGCTTGGGAGAGATTTAAGATAACATCATTTTGTCAGATTGATGGAGAGTCAATATATGAAGCTTGGGAGAGATTTAAATATACATCGTTCTGTCAGATTGATGGAGAGTTAATATATGAAGCTTAGGAGAGATTTAAAGATCTTCTTAAATGCCCTCATTCGTTACCAGATTGGTTGATAATTCAAACTTTTTATAATGGATTAGTGGGATCTCTTAGATTGATGATAGATGCTCGTTACCAGATTGGTTGATAATTCAAACTTTTTATAATGGATTAGTGGGATCTCTTAGATCAAGAGTCAATATATGAAGCTTGGGAGAGATTTAAAGATCTTCTTAGGAAGTGCCCTCATCACTCGAGAGTCGATATATGAAGCTTGGGAAAGATTTAAAGATCTTTTTAGGAAGTGCCCTCATCATTTGTCCCAGATTGGTTGATAATTTAAACTTTTTACAATGGATTAGTGGATCTCTTAGATCGATTATAGATTGGTTGATAATTCAAACTTTTTATAATGGATTAGTGGGATCACTTAGATCGATTATAGATATTTGGTTGATAATTCAAACTTTTTATAATGGATTAGTGAGATCACTTAGATCGATTATAGATGCTGCAGCTGGTGGTTCTTTAATGTCAAAACCTTTTGATGAGACTTATTCATTAGTAGAAGAGATGGATACTAACAATTTTTAATGGCCCTCTGAAAGGGTAAATCCTAAAAGAGTAGCTAGTATCCATGATTCTGATGCAATATCTATGTTAGTTTCGCAAATTGCTGCAATATCAAAGAAATTAGATTATTATGGGATGAATTATTCTCCAACACCTCCTACAATGGAAGATAATTCATCTAGGCNATCTGGAAATTCATTTGAGAAGAAAAGATTGGGGCTCAATGATGTAAAACCTATGAAATATTTATAAGGTAAAGGAATGCTTTAAGTTTAAAATTTAGGGAAAGAAAGATGATGCTAAAAATCATTAAAGGCTATCCAGATATAATAATCCTCACTTGAAAAAGGAAAAAGATAGGAATGACAACAATCCCTGAAAAGAAAAGAAAAATATATAGAATTGAAAGCAATCAAAATGAAAAAAGAAAAAAGAAAGAAAAAAAATATGAAAGTGAGGAGAAGTATGAGGATATGCCTAATCAAAAATTGGCTTCACTGGACCTACCTAAAGGGAAAACTTAAATACATTCCTGAACTTATATTTATGGATTAGATCTTTTACTAGTAGTGTTCTCATGAAGTTTTTATCATTTGAATATTCTAAGTAACTTGATATTACAACATATAGTCATTCTTGAAATGAATAGAAAACTAGAACTCTTAAACTTGATGAGTAGATAAATCTTGTAGCTACATAATTAATTTAATTACTTGAATTTTTTATGAAAATTTCACTATGGTATTTAATTAAATCAAACTTATAGTATTTTTGAATTAAAACTTTACTTCAAAAGATCATAACTTTTATATAATACTGAAATTACTTAAGGACAAGTAATAGTTAAATTTAGGGATTTTGATCAAAAGAAAATATGTTGAGATTTTTATACCTTTGCACTATTTTTGATGATATTGCACTTTAAAAAAAGGTATTTTTGATGTTTTGTTGCAGGAATGATGAATTAGGGTCATTGGAGCAAAAAGATGAAAAAATGAGTGAATTTGGAGCAAAAAGGACCAAAATGTGAAGAATTGAACTAGGGCGCCAACGGCGAGAAATTCCCGAGACTCCAGATCAATTAATTTAGAAGGCCCGCTGATGGCGCCCGCGAGGCCGTCGATGGTGCCCGCTAGGCCGCCGATGGCGAGATCGGCGTTTATGTCTGAAGGTGCATTGAATGTGGACGAATTTTGGAGGGATGCTTAGGCAACTCTTGGGAAACCTCTTCTACTACTTTAAAAGAAGATTTTGGCCAAAATTTGAAAGAGTCTAGAGGTTAGAGAGGTTCTTTTAGTGTGTAGAGAGTTTACTTTAGGGTTAGATTGTGAGGAATTCTTTGAGAGATTGTAAGAGTGAAGGGAAAATGAGAGATTTCTTCCTCCTTGCCGCTTTGAAGAGGAATTTTGTGTGCTGTAAAGAAAGGAAGAGATTCAGAGGAACTTTGAGGAGTTTTATTGGGGAGAAATTAAAGATAAATGTTATTTACTTATTGTAGTTTGAATGAATTTGCTTTTATATATGAATTTCGAGTTTTTTTGTGTCTTCCCCATGAGTCTTGAATAGTTTTCTCCATTTTTTTCCTAGTCATGAGATTTGTGAAATGGTGATTTGAATTGGTTGAGTCATGAAAATGTTAAAGAAGCTATAATGATATTTTCACTTTGATCTTAATTTAATTTCAATCTAGCCAATTGATTTGTTAAAATATGTTGAGTTTTACAACTAAAATGAAGATTACATCCAAGATTCAGGGAGGTCAAAGCCCTTGGAAATTGAGTGCAAATAAATAGGGAAATAAAATTATCGAGCGTAGAAATGGAGATTTTAGAGTGAAAGACTAAAATCCCCAATTCGGTCCTATCATTTCGGTGCTGAAGTGTAGATGTTAGCCTCAGGCGAGGGGAACCTGGGAGCTCCGAAGTGAGAGCCGGTATCCTCCCAGGCTAGCCGCAGTTTCAATAAACAAGCATAGGATTAGTCAATGTTCTTTATGTTGGACCAAAGGGTAAAGAATACGTATGCTCCTATTTGACACAATATAATTTGAACTGATTCACTTTATTCATTCACTATAATTTCTTGAGTAGGAGAAGGATGCTTTCTTATATATTGAATATCACATTAAAAACTTTATTAGTATAATTAGTTACTTAAGAGTTATTAAAATTACTTATTTATGTCAATTTCCTATTAGTGACAGATAAGCAATTTGAATTATATTGTTATGATTAAGTATCAATTTTTTAAAATCTTAGTTTGTAGTTCTATTATTACTCCCTGTGGGATCGATATCTAGGACTCCATTAGAGCCCTATATTACTAGAGCGATACGTGTACTTGCGTTGATAAGTGTGACTTTACTATTATTGAATATTATATATATACATCTTTATCGAATCTATAACAGTGTGAAGTTTTTGGGGTCGTTGCTGAGGAATTAAATCTTCTACCAGTAGTATTACTTGTATTTTTAAGCATATATAAAGTCACTGTCAATGTGCCAGAGACAACTTTTTTGGGATTAAGGAGGTTCAGGACAAATTTTGCACAAATTTTCCAAGGGACACTTGTTCTAAACACCCCTTGAAGAGATTCAATGCATCAAGACACTTTGGAAGGCTTTTTTATGAATGGATATGTCACTTGGATTAATGGATATGCCTTTTGAATTCAAAAGAGTTGAATTTTAGATAAAATTTTAGAGGGAATTTGGAATTCTTTTTGGAGGGAGGCAACCTTTTATAAAAGAGAGGGTAGTCTAGGGCTTGAAAGAGAGTCTTGTGAGTGGCGTGTGTGAGATTGGCGTGAGTGAGTGTGTGTGTGCGCGCGCGCGCATGTGTTTGTGTGTGCGTGAGTGGCGTGAGAGGAAGAAGAAAGCAAGAGAGAGAGAGAAAGTTAAGGGCTAAGAGATTTTTCTTCATGGATTTTAGGAGGAGAGGGAAGGTGAGAGATTTCTTCTTCATTACACTTCTAAGAGAGAATTGAGAGTTTATGTATAGAGGGAAAGTGCTTGAAGAGAACTTCTAGGAATTCGCTTGGGATGGATTCTGAGATAACTTGTATTCTTTTATTTCTTTATTTTGTAAACTTGTCTTTATATATGAAATTCAAGTTTTTTCGTATCCTTCTCATGAATTCTAAATAATGTTTTTTATCCTCCTCCCTACTTTGAGATATGGTTTTGTGAAGAATTGATTTTGTTTTATACGGTTTTAAATGTCAATAATTTGTGATGATTTGAACTCTGATCTTCATTTACTTTTCGACCTGACCAATTGAAATGTCAAAATGTGTTGAAAAATATATGTTTTGAAAGGGCTATGATTTCTACAATTCAGCGAGAGTCACATTTGATTTCATGGAAGAGTATTTCATCCATGGGTTTGAGTGTAAATAAATAAGAAAATATACTTTGTTGGACGCAGAATTAGAGATTTTAAAGTGACAAATTAAAACCCCTAATTTGGTCTAGTTGATTGAAAATTGATGCGAGATTGATAGCCGGTATCATCCCAACATGTCGAGAGAATTAGAGATCAAACTCTGGATTAGTCAATGTCTTTATACACTCGGAAGAGGGCAAAGAATATGATTGCTCTTATTTGGCACAAAACAAATTTAATATATATTTTCAAATGATTTGATTTCTTCACAATCCATATACTCATTGTAAAGGGGAATGATGTTTTTTTTAAATTTGAACTCTTCATCACAAAATTTTGTTTAGTCTTAGTAAATTTAACTTTGAAGTTTAAAAATTAGTCAAGTAAACTTAGTTGTTTTAGTCACATTTTGTCAGCATTCATTAAACCCATTTTAAATTGTCTTTCTTACTTTAATTTTTATAGTTTGAATATTGTGACTTATGTTATTAACATAAGAATTTCCATCTTCCAAACTAAGATTTGATAGTAGCAGACTAGAATTAGCTTAAGGGATATCTTACCGCGCTTCTCTGTGGGATCGAAATTGGGGTTTTAAAAGAAAGCCCTATATTACTTGAAGTGATACATCTACTTTCATAGAACCAATAGTGTGTGAACTATTTTATATATTTTATAACCTTTTGATTTTAACCACTAATTAAAAATTGGGTCAAGTTTTGACCATAGTTTTTAAAGCTAAATTACTGTGCAATTTTATGACGGGTTAAGTTTTTGGCACTGTTACTGGGGATTTAGATTGACATTAAACACATTGAAAAACAACACATACTAGCGGTACATCAGGCGCCAAAATGATTTTGGTTTTTGTACAATGATATTGGGCAATTTTTGAAAATGTACTTGAAGTGACTCTCGACAATTTTAAGAGCTTTTTTTAAAGGGAGCATTGGCTGGTCAACAAAGAGAGAGAGCATTAGTAAGTGTGGATGTGTGTGTGGTGTGAGATTGTGTGTAACAGAGTGTGTTGGTGAGAGTCTTCTAGTGTGTGTTTTGTTTTGTATATTGGAGCAAGAAGTCATCAAAGGAACTTAAAAGGATTTTCTTGGGGAGAAGTTTCAGATAAGTACTTTGTATTTTTGTTTGAGTTTTTTTTTACTATGTAAACTTGGATTTTAATATAAATCTTATTTTATTTTGTTATCCCCATGAAGTCTGAGTAATTTCTTTTATCTTTTTCTTTAAAATAATAATAAATCATGTGTATAATTAGAGTTGTTTATGGTTTCTTTTATTCAATAATTGTGATGATTCATTACTTTGTACTTAATTTACATCTTCAATCTAGTCAATTGCAATGTTAAAATTTGTTTTGAATCAATATTGACCCGAGAGGGTTATGTGTTTTTCAACTAGTAAGAATCATATTAATTTTGTGATTGAGAAGTAGCCTATTGGTTAGTGCAAATAGATAAGGAGACAAGTTTTGATGGGCGTAAATTTATGATTCTAGGGTGAAAGGTGTTGACCCCATTTTGAGGTCTTCTTTTTCCTTTGCTAGATACCCTAGAATCTAGCCTCAAGATTTCTCTATTTTGACTCTCCTAGAGGACTATACCGGGATCTACACCGCTTAGAGATTCAAGCTACTTCTTTGCTTTTTGAAGTTCATATGGGCGGTTTCAGATCCTCAACATTGGATTGAGTCGATTGAAAAGTCGACATATCGAAGCTCAAATTAAACTCCTATAGAAATTTGAAAGACATAGGTGGACACCATGATGTGTGCGACGTTTGACTTGCCACAACGAATGATGTGTTTGACTTTGGTTGTCACTTATGCGAGGACCAGTCAACATTGTTATTTTTATTCATTAAACGGTTCCGTTTGGACCAAAATAATTTTATTTGTCACGAAGCTCACAAATTAAGGTTAATTTGGAGCAATCGCCGACGAATTTGTTCAAGTGATCCCAGATGACAAAACAGACTACGCTGGTGTGTCCGGGACGTCGATTTTAGCTTAGAAGGATACCTATTTTGTTAGGGCATCTTGCAAGAATGAGTCGTACAAATTTTGATATATTTTTTCAATAAAATAATAAAATCTTTTTTTATATAAAAGGGTTTTAAAAAATTCCCTAATCTTACTCCCCCTGACACGCATGCACCCCCTTTCTCCTTTTGGGACTGTTTCGTGCCCTAGCCCCTTTGCTCTTCTCGGCCAAGTAGTAAAGCCTTTCTCCGGTTTCTCCGGTCACCTTCTTCCTCTCCGATTACGACCGACCTTCCTTGCTGATCATAACTCCCGGTCACTTTCTTGTAACGACTTTTCTCATGTAACGAATTTGTTAGCTCTTTCATTCTTGGGTTTGTGTGTTTCCCTTCCCGTGAGCCCTATACCCTCTCGATGGCTATAAATACCCTGTGGTGGGAAGGCACGGGGGGCATTTTTTTTACTCCAAGAAAGGATCGTGAGATATTCTGTTTCGTGATTCGAGCATTCTCATTTTTGAGTTTTTCTTTTACAGTCCCCTGGAAGTAAGAATCATTCCTTCTCTTCACTTTATTATTAATTGAAGGATGAGATATATGCTACAATATGATCCTTCTTATTCATAGAGTTTCTTCTCATTAATTTTTCCTCACTTCTTATATGTTACAGAAATTTTTATGCTTAAATTTTTATATATCAAGAAATATGGTCTTCTCTTTTGTCTTACATTGTTAATGAATATTGAATATTAAGCATAGCTTTGTTTAAAAAAAAAAGCTAGATCCATGGATACGAAATGCTTATTGGAAAAGATTGTCTTGTTCATGAAATGCTATTATCCATTTATTTCACCTGTAATTAGCATCAAAATAATTTTAGGACTGCCAGGGAAAGATTTATTGTTATGAGAAGAAGAAGTTAATACTTCGTTTTGATCACTCCCATTACTTTTGCTCCTATTTGAACGCATATTAGAGATCATTTTTTATAGCTTTGAATATTTGTATGGGGCTTGGTTTTTGTTCTTCTTTCTGCCCCTCGTTTGAACGCATGTTGGAGACAAACTTTTTTTATAACTTTGTATACCTATTTGGGGGCTCAGTTTTGTTCTTCTTGATGCCCCTTGTTTGAACACATGTTGGAGATCATTTTTTTAATACCTGTTTGGGGCTCAGTTTAGTTCTTCTTGCTGCCCATTATTCAAACACATATTGAAGATCATTTTTTATAGCTTTGAATACCTATTTTGGGAGCCGATTTCTATGTTTCTTGTTGCCCCTTGTTCAAACACATATGGGAAATTATATTTTTATTTTGAACATTTATTTTGGTGTTTGGTTTCTGCTTTTCTACTGTTCTTTATTCGAGCATGTATGGGAGACTATATCTTGAGTTTTGAACACCTGTTTTGGGTACTAGTTTTTATGTTTCTTGCTGCTCTCATTCAAATATATATTGGAGATCCTTTCTTTTGGCTTTGAGAATTAGTTTTGGAGCTGTAGTTTTTGCTCCTCTTGTTGCCTTATTCGAATACATATTGTAAGTCATTTTTTTGGTTATGAAAACTGCTCTGATATATCAGATTTGGTGTTATTGCTTTTATTTGAAAATACATTGGAGTTATTCGATGTTTTGAGCAGCTTCATCAATGTCTCAGTTTTAGTCCTATTATTGTTGCTCCCATTTGAATACATGTTGGAGTCTTTTTTTGTTTTGAATAGCAAATATTGGGGCTCAGTTTTGCTCTTCCTGCTGCTCCTTTATTCAAGTATACATGTTGGATATTTTTGGTGTTTTGGGCACTCGGTCTTGAGGCTGAATTTTGCTTCCTGTTATTCCCTATTTGAAATATACATGTTGGATGAAAACTTGGTTTCCTTCTAAAAGTTTTTTCTTAGAACTTGTTTTGGGGCTTATCTATCTCTGTGCTGCTTCCCCTGGGCGTGAGCCTTTCTCCTATTTTCTGGGTGTGAGTGTAGGTTGTTATTCTCTCCTAATGTTCCTTAGCCATGAGCTTCTTTGTTGGATTACTCGAGAATACCTATTTGTGCTTCTTTTCATGTTAGTCATGGTTTTCCTTGCTTCCTGGGTTTTACATGGGGTTTTCTGGGCTATTTTAGCCGTATGGGCTGCAGTTTCCTTTGTTGTACTGATTTGATACTGAATCTTGTGAAGATTTTACTTAAGGAGCTTTATTCTGTGCTTCTCTATTGCCCTCCTGCTCGAAGTATATTGAGATGGCTTTTATTGGATTTTGGGGATCTTTGAGGTTTGTTTTTGGTGGCTCGGTTTTGTTTTTTGCTACTCTTCATTCAAATATATACTGGAATAATTTTTTTTGTGTGTTTTAAACGTTGGTTTGGTGTTTGATTTTTAAGCTCTCCATTATTGTTACATCTATTCAAATGTATTATGAACTTATTACGATGCTTTGAGATGTTGGCTTTGGGGCTTACCTATGTTTCTTTACTTCCTGTTACCTGCAACCTATTTAGAATATATGTTGGGTGCAAATTTTGGGATTTAAGGCTTTATGGAATTTGCTTTCTGGTGGCTTAAGTCAGTTTCTTGATGGCTCGGTTTGGCCTCCCCTTCATGGCTTGGTTTTACTTGGTGATGGCTTAGACTTTGTCTACTTGCTGAACTTGGGCTTGATTGGTGATAGTTCAATTTTTGACCACCTATTCAATTTTTAAACACCTGTTGGATCTACTTATATTATATGGTGGTTTGGATTCTAACCACTTGTTGGAATTGGCTTTCTAGTTATATAAATTTCATGGGTTTAAATTTGGCAATATGATAATAAAAACATATTTCTCCTTGGAAGATTGATAGAGTATGCAACGATCATATGTACATGTTTAAAGTTTGAACCGAAAGGTGGAAGGTGGATGTTACATAAATGTTTAAATGACTACTTCTTCCAATTTCTTGTCATGAAAATATATAAAATTATGTTGGATAAACATATGAAACATTAAAGTGGCCCATAAGTTCGAGATGCGGGGTAACATGCACTAATGCAAAGAACCATTGAACAACTTTTTATAGCTGAAAATATAATAAAAACCAATATTTAATTAGTGAGATGCCCTTTCACTCCCTAAAGTCGTCGGTAGCCCCGACCCTTCTTCAAAAAGCTTGAGAATTGGTAGTTAGAGAAGAACAAATACTACAGATCTTACACAGATACTACACTTACTAAAAAAAAGGAACAGAAACGACACTACAACATAGATACCACACATTAATTAACACATATATATACATTTAATATCACGTACATATACACTCCACATATAATATATTACACTTCGTACACCTCATATAAATACATCACATTCTTGATTGATAAATTTAAAACATCCCATGTACTAATTAATACATCTTATACACTACACATTGATACACTAGACACCTTTATTTGATAAGTTTAGATACCACACAACAAAGATCATCTATTATACATCACCACACTGTATATTATTGATTGATAAGTTCAGATACTATGCATCACTTATCCTAACATCACATATAAGTGCACCATACCCCGATAAGTTCAGATACTATCTCACATGGGTACATTATACCTTGAACCAGATAAGTTCAGATACTATTTGGGTTCACCAATCCATTAAATTACAGGGTCTAAGGCAACCCAATTATAGGGGTGAATTTTTTGTGACCTCTAGTTGATATTGATAGGTTGACTTCGACATATCAGTTGCCTGTGGGATTAAGATAAAAGAGAAAAGAAGTCTAGTCTGAGCCTAACCCCAAATTAAGATCATATATTCCACTTCAAATTTTCATATGCTTATCATTTAACTTTTCTTTTATAATCTGCAAATGTTTATCTAATCCTTTTATATTGTGCAATTGTAATTTATTTTGTAGTTTCACTAGAATTAACCAGGTACACTTTTAGTTTTTTCAGTTTCTATACTTTTCCTATTATATAATTCTTTCTTTATTGTATGCTTCTTTTCTTTTATATTGTACTGTACCTTTCGACATGTTTTTTGTAACTTACATGGTTGTACTTTGTTACATAGCCTTTTTTTATCATTACATTGTAATATATACATTTGTCTGTATTGTTTCTTTTAATCACTACCTTTTAGTATGTTCATATAATCCCCTAGGATAGGCCTTTCGAGTCATGGTTTTCTCTCTTCTTTCTCCCCTCTTCCTGGGACGAGACGATAATCTGAAGCAAATGACAATTCATCTCCGAGCAGCGGTCGGGACTACAAAAGATGGTGGAAAGATGAGCTTCAACAGAATTTTGATAGATTTAAATAACATACCTATAGGACGCTGAGGTCATTCGTCTGGCACAACGTAAATCCTCACATTATCTTTTAGGACTTTCTACGATTTTTATATCGTACGATTTAAGTCCTAAACTTTTTAGGATTCTGAGATAGTCATTTAGTACGACATAAATCCTCACATTTCCACGGGTTATTTACATATGAAATGTTGATATACGCCCCAAATATCTAAATAACTTGCAGAACTAAAATATCATATAATTTCCTTTTCAAGATGTAAAGAAAAATCATAGGTTAGTTGAGATGTCACTGAATCTTATTCGGTATCTTTGATATCTCCTACTCTTCACTCCTTTGGATTCCGGAAATAACTATTCCTATTTGAACCTATCCCGTTTGACTTTTCTTATGAATAACCGTGGAAACCTAAACGTTGAATTCTTAAAGACAAAACCGTGATCTTAATCAAGAGTTTTCTTAGATGACTTCGGTTGTCTAAGATGTAATTAACTATAGGGGTTTGCCTCTATAGGGAATTTAAGAAACCGGTTTAATCTAAACTTTATCTAATCTGTGTATTAGATAGGGGAATTTGTCCGCTATAAATTTCACAGACCAAATAAAGTCATAAGCTTTTACGTTTAGATAGTTAAGCCTATCAATAAGTGATACGTTCATCCTTCGAGATGATATATCATTTATGGTATCGTGCTCAACTATATATATACCATTTTCCCAAAAATTAAAGTTACATTATATATTATATTAAATTTAAATTTTAAAATCTTATTTTCTAAAGAAAAAAAATAGCTGACAAAAAGCTAGAAACTTAACCAATTTGTTCTAAAGTTTAGAACTTAAAGCTAGGTTATTCCATAATAATGGTTGTTGTGAGAATCTGGAAGTAACAGGCTAGAAACTACCCAGCATAACCAAGGATTTAAGAACTTAACTTTAGGTTAGTAAATGTTCTTTATGCACTCAGAAGGGGGTAAAGAATATGATTTCTCCTATTTGGTACTAAACTACTTTTAAACCTTTAGAAATTTTATTGCTACATTGATTATGATCTCTTTACAATGGAAAATAACTTTTGCATAAATTGAACTTTTCTAGGTAAAACTAGTTTAGAAATATTGCATTTTCTTTAAGCTTTGAAATAGAATTAGTAGGAATTTTGTAACTTCTTTTTACACATAAATTTGCTACCATATTTTTTAGATAATTTCCTAGAGTTAAAGTAAGGTTTTCCTAAATCCTTAAAAAGAGCTTCACCTTCCTTGTGGGATCAATATTGGGGTTTTAAAAGAAAATCCTATATTACTTGAAACAATACGTATAATTGCGTAGTACCCTTAGTGTGTAAATTATTAATCAAAATTTAAATTCTATAGCATATTCATTGTTCACACTAGTAGCTAAAAAATTGGGTCAAGTTTTTGGCCATCATTTTGGAAACTAAGTTACTAAACAATTACGTTCCGATGTTGTCATTTTCTACATGTGGCGGTCAGATTGTTCAGATTTTTGATAGGATGGGTGAACATACTTCTTCGTTGCAATGTTATTGTTAGGTAGCTCTAAAAGTTCAACTAGGCCATAAGTTGTTGCAAATTGAGAGAAAACTCTAATCATTCGCTCCGCAGTCCCTAGGCCAGGGCAGCCTATGCTAATGCGGGTTCCAAATCCAACACTTATAATAATTTTTTTTGGAGCTGAGTGACGTATAAATGAAGGTTTTCTAGCTCTTTATTGATAGGCTATATTTTATGCACATTCTTACATGGCTTTTGAATGTTGAACATCTTTTGAATTTATCGAATGAGGGGATTGCTCCCATTGGGAGGCCATTAAACCACCAGAAGGTAGAGTCCCTCATTGTGGTGTAAAATAACCAAAGTTTAAGTGTGTCAGTAATTTTGATAAGGAAAATGGCCCACTCAAATGAAATGATATGGTTAGCTGGATCACTCTAATCTTTGTGCGATTCCCAAGAGAGAACTTTGAACTTTTATTGTGGCCCGATGTAAAAGATATCTTTGGAGAATGTATTATCCGGTTAACGATAGGCCTCTGACCAAAGTAAAATATGTTGAGATTTTCGTACCTTTTTTATATTGTTTTTAAAGAATATTGCACTTTAAAGAAAGGTATTTTTGATGTTTTGTTGCAGGAATGATGAATTAAGGTCATTGGAGCAAAAAGATGCAAAAAGGAATGAATTTGGAGAAAAAAGGACCAAAATGTGGAGAATTACCCTAGGGGACGGCGAGCTTTTCCTGAGGCTATAGGACAAAATCTCCAGAAGGTCGCCGACGGCCCCATTGAGGTCATNAAGATATCTTTGGAGAATGTATTATCCGGTTAACGATAGGCCTCTGACCAAAGTAAAATATGTTGAGATTTTTGTACCTTTTTTATACTGTTTTTAAAGATATTACACTTTAAAGAAAGATATTTTTGATGTTTTGTTGCAGGAATGATGAATTAAGGTTATTGGAGCAAAAAGATGCAAAAAGGAATGAATTTGGAGCAAAAAGGACCAAAATGTGGATAATTACACTAGGGCGCCGACGACGTCATTGACGCCGCCGACGGCGAGCTTTTCCTGAGGCTATAGGACAAAATCTCCAGAAGGCCACCGACGGCCCCATCGAGGTCGCCGACGGTCNGAACCAATTAAGGCATATCGCTACTGCGCTTAGTAACCAAACATTAGGAACTTTTCCAAGTATTGTGGAACCAAATTCTAAAGATCAAGGAAAAGAGCATATCAAGGTTATTTAAATTACGAAGTGGAAAAGAATTGGAGACAAGAGTGCAACAAGAAATAGAAACTGAAAAAGAGATAGTGGATACCGAAAAAGAAAAGGATCAAGAATACCTAANTATTGTGTTCGATGAGCGGTTTTTGACGATTTTTGGGCGGGAATAGTCTTTTTAAACTTAAAAATTCAAACTCTAGTTCATATTTTCTCTTCAAGAACGAAGTATAACTCTATCAATTTCATTCCTATGGCATCAAATTCCCCTGATAATCCCAAAATGTGAGTTTTTAATCGGCGAAAGTTCATTAGTGCGAAAGGCAACGAATCTTCAACAAGTTGCTGACGAAGAAAAGATTAATCAAAGAACGAGGATTCGTGAGTCGCGGATTGAATAATCGCACGATGGATATTGAAGAAACGATAGTGCAGCGAAGATGGGAAGTGTTGTGCTACACTACTACCGCCGTGGTAGTTCTTGTGATAAAAGAATTTTATGCAAATTTACATGGAATCAACCAAGGAGTTGTTTATGTGCGAGGAAGATGGATTACTTTCACTCCTGCACGGATCAATGAGTTATATATGATAGAGAATGTTCCTGTCTGCCACTATGCTAATTTCATTTCAATGAGAAACCAGATGAATGAAATTTATCAGTATTTGACGAATGAAACTGACGATTGTGAAATGCGAGAGTATGGGTATGTTAGTTTTTCTTCAACACTTTTGAATCCCATCTCTAAACACTGGCACTTCTTCAT
>JXCR01113300.1:4947-19386 GCA_002079205.1 Phalaenopsis hybrid cultivar | reverse complement strand
TATATATATATATACCTAAAATTTCATAGCCCCGCACCACAGTGGAATTAAACCTTTGACCTGAACAGATTTACAATGACCCCCCCACCAACGGGACAAGACTTGCGACACAATATATACATAGGTATATAAATAGATGAACGGTTCAAGCAAAAAAAAAAAAAAAAAAAACGAATCAAAAGTAACCGATTGACAATCATTTCAGGCTAGACGACGACTAGAGGGGCATCTTATTCGGGAGATAGACAAAATGTACCTAGAGATTTCCCACAATGCGGTGAATAGTCCTCATGACAATCTACAAAAGCTTAAGATTAATTATCAATTAATTAAAGACTTACCGGACAATTGACACTCTTATCAATCAAATCAATTTTCCAATCTTATTATATTTTAATAATAATGTAATTACTGAAAAAATCCCTCTCAAAAGTCAATGACAAAGAGACTAATATATAATTTTGTAACACTAACTAAATATGTACATATATAATATGTTAACACGAATCTCAGAACAAATGAACGATTCAAGTAAAAAAAAAAACCAATCGATTGAACGTAACTGATTGACGATCATTTCATGTTGGACGACAGCTAGAGGGGCATCTTATTTGGGAGATCGACGAAATGTGCCATAAGATCTTCCGCAAGGCATTGATTACCTCGATGACGATCGATAGGGAGCAACCTTTCGGATTAAGTATCAATTGAGTCGAGACTTACCAGACGATTTACAAAGTCTTATCGATCATATCAATTCCCCAACTTACTATATTTGAGTAAAATTGTTCTTACTAAAAAAATCCCTAAAAATTTGATGCTAAAAAGACTAATATGTATTTTTGTAACACGGAGACCTATGCCTATAAATAAATGATAAATGTCTTGAATAAAAATTAAACTCTCTTTTACTACTATTGACTATACTTCTAAACACTCCGTATCTTGGGCATGTTTCCGGATCATTCACGGATTTAACACACGCACAATATATATATATATATATATATATATATATATATATGNATATATATATATATATATATATATATATATATATATATATATATATATATATATATATATAAAAGAAATTGGTATTTGACAAAGCCCAAACATCGATTTTCCATGCGTTTTTTAGTCCCATGATGAGAGCCCACACCATATATCTAAAATTTCAGAGCCCACGCACCACGGTGGAATTAAACCCCTTGAATTGGGCTTTGTCAACACCACGGTTAATTTACGGTGGAATTAAACCCCTTTATTGGGGTATATATATATGGAGAGAGAGAGAGAGAGAGAGAGAGAGAGAGAGAGAGCATTAAATACGTCACACAAATTACAAACATTTTGTAAACTATAATAATAACTATTTCAAAAATCCAAAGTGTTTCAAAACACAGCATAACATGCACATCAAAATAAAACCATATAAACATACATAACTTATAANTCCAAAGTGTTTCAAAACACAGCATAACATGCACATCAAAATAAAACCATATAAACATACATAACTTATACTGAGAATGAAAGCANTCCAAAGTGTTTCAAAACACAGCAAAACATGCACATCAAAATAAAACCATATAAACATACATAACTTATACTAAGAATGAAAGCATTCAGATGAAGAATAAACCTTAGTACTCCGTCTCATAATCCTGATAAAGGAGCAGCTTCAGAATAAGTTTCAATTTTCTTACCTTCCAAAATAATTTTTGTTGTTTCAATTAATGCCTGTCCGCTAACATAATGCCGCCGACAAACCGGCATATAAACATCGGCACCGCCGATAAGTTCTGTTTCGGTTTGGTTCGACTTCCTTAAGGTGAAGAAAGCAGGTCGGCCACATAGTTCACACCTCGAGTTCAATTTAGTAACAGAGTCGGCAAGCGGAATTATATCGAGCACTGAACCAAATCTCCTCCTAGAAATTGAATTTCATGAGAAAATTTTACGAGGATTTACATGCATACCATTAAATTCCTATGTAATAACATACAAAACACCTAAACTTTATTTTTTCCATATATACCACTTTACCTATGCATGAAAAGATGTATTTAACTTTTACCCAATTCTTATCTGTTTACATATCTAGCACCTAAAGTTTAATTTTTACATAAATACCATCTTACCTATGCATGAAAAGATGTTTTAACCTTCTTTTTTTTCAATGTTAAAATGGTATTACTGTTTATGTTATATGAAAGAATTGGGTAGTAGAAGTGTAAAAATCAGAAGTTTAGGTCTTATNAACATCGGCACCGCCGATAAGTTCTGTTTCGGTTTGGTTCGACTTCCTTAAGGTGAAGAAAGCAGGTCGGCCGCATAGTTCACACCTCGAGTTCAATTTAGTAACAGAGTCGGCAAGCGGAATTACATCGAGCACTGAACCAAATCTCCTCCTAGAAATTGAGTTTCATGAGAAAATTTTAGGAAGATTTACATGCATACCATTAAATTCCTATGTATTAACATACATAACAACTAAACTTCATTTTTTCCATATATACCACTTTAACCATGCATGAAAAGATGTATTTAACTTTTTACCCAATTCTTATCTGTTTACATATCTAACACCTAAACTCTAATTTTTACATAAATACCACCTTGCCTATGCAAGAAAAGATGTTTTAACCTTTAGTTTTTCGAAGTTAAAATAGTGGTATTGTTTATGTTATATGAAAGAATTGGGTTGCAGAAGTGCAAAAATCAGAAGTTTAGGTCTTAGATATGTAAATACATAAGAACTGGGTGATATGTATGTAAATGTCCCTTGTAAGAAATATTTCACTTTCAGCAGTTTAAGTACCTCAAGTAATCACCATCCAAACCAGCAACAATAACAGTCTTTCCATCACGATCAGCAGCAATATGACAGAAATCATAGAGGTCTTCAAAAAACTGAGCTTCATCAATCCCTATGACATCAAGCTGGAGGCAGATGTTGCAAGATACATAAGCAAATATTAAAATGTTAGGAAATTTACATTCTTAGCGCGTAATTCTTTTGTATATAAACATTTCAATGCTGAAATTTTGTATTTACTTACAAAGCACGTTGGTGTTTTAAACCTATGCATAAGAAAGTGTATATCACTTCTAAAGAGTGGTAGTAGTGTTGTTTTTTATGCGATATTAAATATTTAAGTGTTGTGTGTAAGTATGGAAGATTAGGTGTCAGATAATTATGTGCTGTGTGTAGTATGAGTTAAGTTTAAGTGATTTCGCCGTGTAAATTTAAGAAATTATTAAGTGTAGAATTGAAAGGAACATGCTAAATAATCTTTACTAAAAAAATCGCATAGAAGTAAATGGCTGCAAAAGAATTGAATGTTAGATACACTACTTGTGGCTCGGCTTAATTAAAGCTCATTCGTAATCATTTGATTAGCAACTCAAATAAGTTTTGAAAATTTTTATAAATCTTGATTGTTGAATGAACAAACTTGAAACGCTTATTACTCTATTCATTTATGATCATGTATAAAATTATTTAAGAACTTGATTAAATGCGATGCTAATAAAAGCATCCATTAGGAAGCAAAACACGAACAAGCTTAATTTTATTAATTAACCCTCGTTTGAGAAGTTTAATAAACTTAACTTAATAAAGCTTAAGAAAACTCGTTTAAAGCCTGTAAATCATAATATGAACAAGCTCAAATTCAGCTCAAAAGAAGCTTGAATAAGCTTTTAGTAAATGAGCTCGAGCTTAAACACTATCACATAAGCTTGTATCAGGCCATAAAGCTTGAGCAAAGCTTTAATTAAAAAATGAGTTTGAGCTCCAATAACCTCCTACTTGGCACGACTAAGTGCATTTGCAATCCATGACCGATCAAACAAGATAATCGTAAAAAACTTTCATATCGACAAGAAATACCTCGAAAACTCTTGAATGTAGAACCAATGCACTATGAAATCACAAATTAGAAGCGGAAATTAAAAATAAGAAATAAAACAAAACAAAAACATGTTTGGTGATCAAAACAAGCTGCTGGAATAATTGCTTCGATGTTAGCAATATTATTTAGAAGACAATATTATCTATCAATGCAACATGTTTATTGTAATTTTATATTTCCTAACAATACACTCTTATATAACAAAATTAAATAATCCAGTATCCAGATGTCAATAAATTCTGTTGAAATCTAGATTTCATCATAATGAGGCATAAATATCATTGATCGCATTATTATTTAAAGATACTAGTAATCCAAACAACTATCCTATGCTAATAACATAGCATTTTATACCAAGCATCTTACTTAAGTATGGTGTTCTGCTTTTATAAAGATGAAATCATTATTGAACTGCCATTTTTCTCAAGTCTATATCACCATAAATGGAATTTATCTATGCTGACAAAAGGCAGCATCTGTAATCAAACATGTTTAAAATAATATGAGGACATTTGGAAACTGAAAAGGAATTCTAAAAACGCTATAGAACTAAATACAACATTTCATGTACATGTTTGCAACCATTGAACGACTAAAAAGGAAAAAAAAAATCAAATAAGAATGAATTGATAGCTGCAAGTAATTAACATTACCGTTTAAAAATTTTAGTAATTAGATTAATGTTATACCATATTATAGTCTTCATCACCCATGTTACTTCGAAAAACCGAAAGCTCCGGAACAGCAAAACAAGGCATTTTTGCACCATCGTGTGACACCACAGAGTCCACTCCATATCGGTTATCCTTATCTGATTTTATCATTGCTACTCTCCTGCTCAAACAATAGAGCCAAGAAAAAAAAATAAAATGAAAATAAAATCTAAAGGTTGCATAAAGTTTTAGAAATTAAAGTTCAAAGTATAAAATTAATTCCAAGAAATATAAAAAATTCATCACAATTTAGAATGATTAGCTGCAGATAATTTGTTATATTGAGCTGCACTATATATGTATGTATTTATGTATAGATGTGTATGTATGTAAGTCCCATGAAGTATTCATCCCAACAAAGTTTCAACAGAAATAGCAAATGCATAGCTAATCAGTAACATAAATTACGATAAACCAATCAATTAAATGAATTAAAAATAAGTTTTTGACATCCAAAACTGAGAAATTAGGGTTGACGAATCAAATTAGAAACAATCCGAATNCATAAATTACGATAAACCAATCAATTAAATGAATTAAAAATAAGTTTTTGACATCCAAAACTGAGAAATTAGAGTTGACGAATCAAATTAGAAACAAGCCAAAATTAACACAGCCTGGAAAGTGAGTAGATGTTAACCTTCCACCGTCGATAGCAATCTGAATACGGCGGAGCAAAGCCGTCGTCTTTCCAGCAAACATCGGGCCGATGATCACATGGATCTCACCGCAGAGAGCTCGGCCATCTGCGGCGGATAAAAGAGTTTCCTTCGCCGGCATGATGGAGTATGGTCTGGAGCAAGAAGTCGGTAAGGATTTCAAGCGGAGCTTAGAGCGATGATTTGAGATGGTTTGGGAGTATAAGGAGAGGGAGCGGGAAAGATGAGAGTCAACAACAATATGGNAGCCGTCGTCTTTCCAGCAAACATCGGGCCGATGATCACATGGATCTCACCGCAGAGAGCTCGGCCATCTGCTGCGGATAAAAGGGTTTCTTTCGCCGGCATGATAGAGTATGATCTGGAGCAAGAAGTCGGTAAGGATTTCAAGCGGAGCTGAGGGCGATGATTTGAGATGGTTTGGGAGTATAAGGGGAGGGAGCGGGAAAGATGAGAGTCAACAATATGTATTAAGGAAGGGGGGCGAAATAGGGATTTCATGCTAGAAAGAGCGAAAGGCTTGTGAGAGCATCAATTGTTGACTCCAATTTGAATCTTTTCTATTTTTGGATTTGAATTCGATGAAAGCGAGGGAAAATGGTTTTTAGGGTTTTGGAGGGAAGGAAGGATGAAAGTTTGCGATGACGGAGTGGTCGGGAAATTTTTGCACGCTCTCGCGCGGTGATCGGTTGTGCCCTAGCAGACGTGTAATATTTGGGACNAAGGAAGGATGAAAGTTTGCGATGACGGAGTGGTCGGGAAATTTTTGCACGCTCTCGCGCGGTGATCGGTTGCGCCCCAGCAGACGTTTGGGAAATTTACAGATACACCGCACAACTTTTATGTATTTATTCATGGAATGTCTACAATTTGATATTTACATTTTTAAAACTTTGGTATCATAAAATTATACAGAAAAAAAAAATGTATTTTACTTTTAAATAGTTAGTGATGAGAGTAATCTTGATATGATATTAGAAGATTGGAGAGGTGCATATTAGGGGTGTAAAACGTACCGAACATGAACGAACAGAGCTTGTGTTCGTATTCGGCTCGTTTGAAATTTAATTTGNTACAGAAAAAAAATGTATTTTACTTTTAAATAGTTAGTGATGAGAGTAATCTTGATATGATATTAGAAGATTTGAGAGGTGCATATTAGGGGTGTAAAACGTACCGAATATGTGTTCGTATTCGGTTCCTTTGAAATTTAATTTGTTTGAAATAAACTCGTGTTGAAATTGTTCTTGAAGTCACAATTCGTGTTTGTTTCTTAACGAACAAGCCGAACACANTATATAATATAGATATTAGTATAGTATATTAAAATATTATTATTATTATTAATTTATTATATATTATAGTTTATAAAATTTTATTTTTTAAAATATAATGAAATTATATATAACGAATGCATCACTGTTAGTGTTTGATTCGTTTAACTAACCGAATGAAAAAATTTTANTATATATAAATAATATATTATATTAATTATATGACTTATATTATATAAATATATAATATCTATATTAGTATAGTATATTAAAATATTATTATTATTATTAATTTATTATATATTATAGTTTATAAAATTTTATTTTTTAAAATATAATGAAATTATATATAACGAATGCATCACTGTTAGTGTTTGATTCGTTTAACTAACCGAATGAAAAAATTTTATTCACGTTCGTCTCGTTTACTTATCGAACGAATCGAACACGAACTCATTGACGAACCAAACACGAACTGTTCGCGAACAACGAGCTTTTTTGACAGCCTTAGTGCNTATATTAAAATATTATTATTATTAATTTATTATATATTATAATTTATAAAATTTTATTTTTTAAAATATCATGAAATTATATATAATGAATGCATCACTGTTAGTGTTTTGTTCGTTTAACTAACCGAATGAAAAAAAATTATTCACGTTCGTCTCGTTTAATTATTGAACGAATCGAACACGAACTCATTGACAAACCAAACACGAATTGTTCGCGAACAACGAGCTTTTTTGACAGCCTTAGTGTATATAAATATCAGAGCTTAGGTGTCAAATATGTAAATACATAAGAATTGTGTGGAGTGTATGTAAATGCCATTAATATTTAAAGTTTAATATTTGTTTATGTGGCATTTTAAATTAATAATAATATAGAAATATAGCAAAATACATATATATGCCGCTTGAACCATGCATTAAAAAGTGTATTTCCTTTTTATAAATTAAATAGGATTATTTTTTTATGGGATAAAAGATTTGGATGGTCATAATGTAAAATAATAATGTTTAGGCGTTAAATATGTTAATGCATAGGAATTGAGTGGTATATATGTAAATGCCCATCCAAAACAATCCTGAGGCATTACTCGAATCTTGAGACAATCTTTCGAGCAAAAAAATATTAAAACTTCAATTAAGAGTCATCCAAAGCTCGGAGTGAAACTGACAGACTNATGTTTAGGCGTTAAATATGTTAATGCATAGGAATTGAGTGGTATATATGTAAATGCCCATCCAAAACAATCTTGAGGCATTACTTTGAGACAATCTTTGGAGCAAAAAAAACATTCAAACTTCAATTAAGAGTCATCCAAAGCTCGGAGTGAAACCGACAGACTCGATGATATGGACCCGATGATACTAAAATTGATCTAATTTAAGTCAAATCAAGCTCAGATCAAGTCATTAAACCAATTTTAGAAGCTTTATGAGCATATATTGGGAAGTCAAATGAATGTCGAATCTGATGAGCTTATGGTCGAAACAAGCGTCTCTACAAGACGAATCCAGCGAGCCCAAACTTGCTCAATTCCAACATCGTTAAGACACTCAAATATCAATTAAAAGCCATCTGATCGAAGGAGGTTTTATGGACCGTTCGATCATAATAGTTTATATTCTTGCATTAATTGCACTTAGAATACTATAAATAAAACTTCACTTCTCTCATGAGGGANTTTAGAAGCTTTATGAGCATATATTGGGAAGTCAAATGAATGTCGAATCTGATGAGCTTATGGTCGAAACAAACGTCTCTACAAGACGAATCCAGCGAGCCCAAACTTGCTCAATTTCAACATCGTTAAGACACTCAAGTATCCATTAAAAGCCATCTGATCGAAGGAGGTTCTATGGACCGTTCGATCATAATAGTTTATATTCTTGCATTAATTACACTTAGAATACTATAAATAAAACTTCACTTCTCTCATTAGGGAGAGGAGAGCTTGAAGCTTTGAGAATGAGAAGTCTAACACCACTCTATCGTTGTCGACCGCCGGCAATCGTCGTCAGCCATCGTCTGCCGTGTTTGAACACTATTGATCTCCAACGGTTGCCGCCGACCGCCGCTACCATCGCCGACGGGCATTGATCACCGCAAACCACCATTAACCACCACCAACTGGACGTCTTCAGTCGTTATCAATTGTCGTATGTTCCTAGCAACAAAATTGTCAAAACATTGAAGTAGTAATTTGAGAAACCTAGTAACATTTTCTACCTGCAAGATAAGTGGTTGCAACTGTAAACATTTTCTTATAATTAAACTCTCCAACTGAATCAGATCCCATAACTTTTAACTTATTGGGTTTTCCACANGAAACATAGTAACATTTTCTACCTGCAAGATAAGTGGTTGCAACTGTAAACATTTTCTTATAATTAAACTCTTCAACTGAATCAGATCCCAAAACTTTTAACTTATTGGGTTTTCCACAAAAACCTATCATGACATTATTAGTTATTTTTTTTCTTTTCTGAGTGTGTATTGAATCTTCGTACCATACTAAGACGATAATATACTACTCTACTGTCACGAATTTTCTAGCACGTATTATGTATGAATGTATGTGTGTGTGTGTGTGTGTGTGTGTGTGTGTGTCTGTGTGTCTGTGTGTGCGCGCGCGCGTGTGTGAGTGTGTGCGTGAGCGCGCGCGCGCGCACATGCTGACGAAAAGAAAAATATGAAACGTATTATATGAGTGTCAATGACAATATTGAAATTTTTAGCACAAAAATTAGATTTGATTAAGATATGTGTGTGTNCACATGCTGACGAAAAGAAAAATATGAAACGTATTATATGAGTGTCAATGACAATATTGAAATTTTTAGCACGAAAATTAGATTTGATTAAGATATATGTGTGTGTGTGCGCGCGCGTATTGACTTGTTAAAAAATAAAAATAAAAATAAAAAAACAACACCGAACGGATTATAAGCGTCGCAATGATGATAATGAGCAATAAATGTGCAGCCCTAATAATTAAGAACTCTTACCCTACAAGCACAAAGAGGACCTGCACATAAACTGTGCCTAATGACTGAACCATAGTATTCCACATTGTATTCCTTTTCTGGTTTTAAATTATATTCCATTAAGAGGAGCCCACACATGCAAAGAAACCTTATGTGTTGTTGCATTCCAATCATATTTCAATGCCCTTAGAATATCTATTTAATTTTTATTTTACATAAGTTTGATTCCACTCACAAAGTTCTCTGTTTTTTCTGCAATTTATTGTTTGGGGAAAGCTGATCGCAACGTACAATACATGCAATTAGAATTGACGATCTCATCGTGTGAAACTACACTCTCGATCATTATGTTGAGTGCAAAGCAGCATTGTCGATGCCGATGCAGACATTGATGCTGATGCCATCTTCTTCTCCGACGACGACGACGAAGAAGCTTCTTCATCATCTTGCTTCTTTGAATTATTCTGAGTTAAGATGGCCAGCAATGGTCTTTCAGATTCCGATGGCTTTCAATGTAAACAACCTCAATGTCAATTTTCAGTGGTTGTTTAAATGTTAACATTTACTTGAGGCAAAATCATTCCAAATTTTTTCCTCTTCTTTGTTAATTGAATGGCTAGCACAACATTGTGTAGTCCAGGCTATGAATGGCTAGCACAACATTCCAAATTTCCTTTGAGGCCATGTTCTATCAGCTCGCATCTTTGATTGCCAGTGAGCTCACGACCTTCACAACCAACAAAATATTTGATGTGTTGCTGGTGCTCATCTTTGATCATTTTTCAGGCTATGCATCGGAAATGCGCCAGCACGTTCTCAGGGAGAACCAACAATTATGAGACATAAGTACAACCAAGTCGGGCCCATTGAAGAGAGACAAACAAATCCACTTAACTAGATGCAACTCTTTAAGCTGGGGTTGGAAACCGACCGGGTGTAGACCACCTGAACTAAGGACTAAGACTAATCGAGCCAAGTAGAGGCATCGATATGCCTATCGCCGTAACCCGACTCAAGGGAAGAATTCGGTATTGCTACGGACGTCTCTGAGATTCCTCGTTAAAGACTAAAAATTGACAAGAACATAAATCACGAATATCTTGAAAGACCCCCTCTTTAGTGAATGAGCTATCTATCACATTAGGTGATTTACCCTCTGCACGATAGTTTATTTTATTATGCTGACAAAAAAACCAAACTAAAACAATTGATCTGCGAAGTCAAGTAAATCGAGCCAGTTTAGTTAATCCGAAAACCATCAAAGGCCAACCGACAACCCTGATTCAATACAATCTGACAAGCAGATATTGTCGAATTAAGACTCACTGAATGTAGCCCACTGAGTTAGAAGGCAACAAAGTCATAGACTCATACATTTAAAATACATAAAATATCTGGTAACCCGTATTAAATCAAAGGCGAACATGTATGTTCATATATTTTACACCAGATTTTATAAATAGGGGAATCATTTTATGAGAAATGACTAATTAATATGATTTATTACTATTCATTACTCTACATATCTCTCTTTGTCACTCTCTTCTATGTTATGCTCTATTCCTTGGGTGTGACTTAGAGACGGATCAAGATTCAAGAGAGGCATTATTTGGCAGTTCCTTGGGTGTGACTCAGAGACAGATCAAGATTCAGGAGAGGCATTATTTGACAGTTTTTAGAAAGAGCTGCAAGTGTGTTTATGACTAAAGGATAATAGATCATGAGAACTATTTGCTACATTTTTCTTTAAAAAATATTTGCACCGTAAAATGTTAAACAACAATCATTCCTACTGAATATATATATATATATATATATAAAACAAATTAACATATTTTTTAAAACACTTAAAATAATTTTTAGACATATTATTAAAATAAAATCATATCTTAACCGAACATATCACATATGTTTGATTTTAATGCAAATCATAAAATAAATAAAATTTAAAAAAAAATAGAAATAAAAAGTAAAAATAAACCCAAATGACCTTTATATTTTTTTAGCCATTAATTACAAATTCACGTACACCACATATATAATGCCTAGAATGCTAGAGTTCTTGGAAAGATGTCCAAGTCCTCAAATAATCTATAAGGAGGAACAAAAAATACTCCAACTGACATTTATAAGTAGAGAGAAAGGCAGAAAAATATCACATTAAATTTATTTACACACGCTAATATAGGGGTGTAAACGAGACGAACACGAGCGAGCCCAGTCTCAGCTGGTGTTCGGCTCGTTTATATTTCAAGCTCAAAAAGTGTCTTCGTGTTCGGTTTGTTTGCTTAGCGAGCCGAACACTAGTCATTCACGAAGAAAGAGTCGTTTTGACAATCATAATCACGTAGCCATAAGATTTTAAGGATTAATGCAAGATTTAAAATATCAGNGAAAATGGTTTTTAGGGTTTTGGAGGGAAGGAAGGATGAAAGTTTGCGATGACGGAGTGGTCGGGAAATTTTAGCTCGCTCTCGCGCGGTGATCGGTTGTGCCCTAGCAGACGTGTAATATTTGGGAAATTTAATTGTCTAAAATTTGATATTTACATTTTTAAAGCTTTGGTATCATAAAACTATACAGAAAAAATATATTTTACTTTTAAATAGTTAGTGATGAGAGTAATCTTGATATGATGTTAGAAGATTTGAGAGGTGCATATTAGGGGTGTAAACGAACCAAAGACGAACGAACATAGCTTATGTTTGTGTTCGGTTCATTTGAAATTTAGTTTTTTTTTAAATAAGCTCGTGTTGAAATTATTTTTGAAGTCATTGTTCGTGTGCGTTTCTTAACGAACAAGCCGAACACAAGCTGTTCACGAACGATAAACCAGTTTGACATCCCTAATGTTAATATATATAAATAATATATCATACTAATTATATAACATATATTATATAAATATATAATATCTATATTAGTATATTATTAGTATAGTATATTAATATATTATTATTACTAATTTATTATATATTATAAATAAAATTTAATTTTTTAAAACATCATAAAATTTTTATATATAATTATTTTATATTCTGAACAATAACGATTCAAACACGAACGAATGCATCACTGTTGGTATTTGACTCGTTTAACTAACCGAACGAAAAAAAATTTGTTCTCGTTCGTCTTGTTTGCTTATCGAACGAATCGAACACGAGCTATTCGCGAACAACTAGTTTTTTTGACAGCCCTAATGCATATAAATATCAGAGCTTGGGTGACAAATATGTAAATACATAAGAATTGTGTGGAGTGTATGTAAATGCCATTAATATTTAAAGTTTAATATTTGTTTATGTGGCATTTTAAAATAATAATAATATAGAAATATATCATAATTTTCATCTCAAAAAGAAAGTCTTACATATTTTTATGCATTTAGACAAATCTAACGCCTAAATTTTTATATTTATGATATTTTGTTATTAAAAAAATCTTAAAAATCATTAATAATTAAATATTGTTCATGAGATATTAAATAAATATATGTTATATGAATATGAAAGTTATATGTTATGCATGAAAGCACATATGAATTGTGTGGTACACATCATGCATGCAAAAACCTCTTTTTAAAAATTAATCTTAGCATTATCAAATTTTAGATAGGGAAAATTAAATACATAGCACCCAATATTTTACTAGGAAGATTTACATGCACACCACTCAATTCCTATGTATTTACATATCTAACACCTAAACTTTAATTTTTTACATCCATATATATGCCGTTGAACTATGCATAAAAAAGTGTATTTCATTTTTATAAATTAAATAGGAGTATTTTTTTATGGGATAAAAGATTTGGATGGTCATAATGTAAAATAATTAAGTTTAGGCGTTAGATATGTTAATGTATAGGAATTGAGTGGTATATATGTAAATGCCCATCCAAAACAATCTTGAGATATTACTCGAATCTTGAGGCAATCTTTCAAGCAAAAAAAATATTCAAACTTCAATTAATAGTCATCCAAAGCTCGGAGTCAAACTGACATGCTCGATGATATGAACCCGATGATACTAAAATTGATCTAATCTAAGTCAAATCAAGCTCATATCAAGTCATTAAACCATTTTTAGAAGCTTTATGAGCATATATTGGGAAGTCAAATGAATGTCGAATCTGATGAGCTTATGGTCGAAACAAGCGTCTCTACAAGACGAATCCAGCGAGTCCAAGTTTGCTCAATTCCAACATCGTTAAGACACTCAAATATTCCTCAAAAGCCGTCTGCTCGAAGGAGGCTCTAAGGACCGTTCGATCAAAGTAATTTATATTTTTACATTAATTGTACTTAGAATACTATAAATAAAAGTTCACTTCTCTCATGAGAGAGAGGAGAGCTTGAAGCTTTGAGAATGAGAGGTCTAATACCATTCTGTCGTCGTCGACCACCGGCGACCGTCACCAGTCATCGCCTACTGTGGTTGACCACTATTGATCTCCAACGACTGCCGCCGACCACCGTCCACCATCCCCGACGACCATTGATCACCGCAAACCACGATCAACTGGACGTCGTCAATCGTTATCAATTTTCATATGTTCCTAGCAACAAAATTGTCAGAACGTTGAAGTAGTAATTTGGGAAGCCTAGTAACCATTTTCTACCTGTAAGACAAGTGTTTGCAACTGACATAATTTTTTTAATAATTAAACTCTTCAACTAGATCAGATCCAGTAATTTTTAACTTATTGGGTTTTCCACAAAAACCTATCGTGACATTATTAGTTTTTTTATCTTCTCTAAGTGTGTGTTGAATATTCGTATCATACTAAGATGATAATATGTTATTCTACTGCCACAATTTTTCTAGCATGTATCATGTGTGTATGTGTGTGTGTCTATATATATATATATTTGTGT
>JXCR01113299.1:0-15908 GCA_002079205.1 Phalaenopsis hybrid cultivar | reverse complement strand
TCGATTCATTCTAACATTAATTTACATGACGTTACATTCATCTTGTGTCGCTCTCATTACAACTGATTGATTTGACTTATGAAGCATATATCGAAGTTAACATTAAGTTATCATCTCTTAACCCCTTTCCTTCTTGGTACTAGTTTAGTATAGTTCATATTGTTGAAGGTCTTATTCTTTAATGCTTAAACAAACATCACATATCCTTGTTAATTAGACATATTTTGAGGCTTGAATGATTTAGTGAACATAGAGAGCAATTATATGAGTATAAAAATATCAATAAAATAATTCAGACCATGCATTGATAATCAAGCTCTTATCCATAAACTTAAAAATATATGTAATCTATTAATCATAAAGTTATATAGGAAGTATGCTTGAGCTTTTGGGGCTTACGTCGGCAGATGCATAAGCTATGCCAATCAAAACGTTAATTAAAATTCACAAATGATCAAATGCATGCCGNTCACCTTACATGTGACCAATTTAAACCAAATCCAAGCTCAATTGATCCATGATTTGAGCCCAATTTTGATTTTGGCAAAAGCCCCAATATTTGCTAACACCCCAAATCTCAACAATTGAATGCCTTAGACCTTAAGCTGGCATCCAATTTTTGTTGAAAATCCTTTCTAAGGTCATTTGTGACCAAACACAAGNGTTCCTTTTTTTAATAATATTTAAATCAAATACTTCTATGTTCTGTCTAACACATGTCAGAGTCATGTTGAAGGTGTGTTATGTCTAACATTGCATTGCTTTTCAATTAGAAATGTCCATACATCATAACTTATTTCAAGTTCATTTCATAATAAAAAAAACAACTATGCTATAGACATCTTATGAATTTCACATACATGCAATTAAAAGACAATCTAGCAAATTGGATGACAATGGCATATACCCTTAACATTTGCATATTATACAACCAACACATATGGGTGAAGTTAGAAAATTTTTCTTTGTGTGTGCACAAATCGAAGAGTTAAAAAAAAAATATTTATTTTCTAAATTCTATTATTCTTGTAACTAATATTAGTACTCACATTGCGGAGTACATTTGCACCATACTATGTTTAATAATATCTCTCCACATCTAGTAAAAAAATTAATTAAAATAATGAATATTTTATAATAACACAAAATAATAGAGATACCTTACGGGCGGGCTTAAAAAATTCAACACCTTGGCCTCCCTCGGGACGGTGAAAATGAAAATGAGGATGAGGGAGTTTATTGTGAGGTTCTGGGTTAATTTTCAAATGAGATATGCAATAGTAAATAAAACATTATCCGAAGATTTTACCCTCATTTTGCGAGAACTTTAAGATCTGCGGTTCGAGGTTTCCCATAGGCGCAAGCCCCTATGGCTAATAATTTCTCCTGATAATAAGAGCACTTTCGGTTAAGGTTAGTCATTTAGGCTCTAAGTATTCAAATTTAGTGTATATCAGCAGTAAATTTTGATTTTATATTTTGAAATTTATCTCTATGAGCTTGAGAACGAATTGAGGGGGAATGATGACGAACCCGATCAAGATCCTATGGTTATGTTATCCTTGTTTGCCGCGGTTTTCATTTTACTTGGTTAGAAGAGATAGTCAACCCAACAAAATAGAATGATCATTGCCAGCAGCTATGTATTGCTTCATCCAAGGAGACTTTATAGACTTGAGTTGAATATTTGTTTAAGATGATTAACTTAAGTCAAATCCAACTATATGACTTTGTGTCTTATCAGGTATATCCTACAATTTATAAATTAATGGTGTGAACTACCATTATAGAACTTAAGTGCTATAACCGTGATCATAACATAACGGAGCCATTGAACCAAATCACCTTGTCAGATGACTCTTATCATAACGACTTTTTTTGTGGAGTCATTGGGCTTACACCATATGGACAAAGAACTCAGACCATGTCTTTACTGAAATAGATTATTTTGAGCNTTATCAGGTATATCCTACGATTTATAAATTAATGGGGGTGAACTACCATTATAGAACTTATGTGCTATAACCGTGATTATAACATAACGGAGCCATTGAACCAAATCACCTTGTCAGATGCCTCTTATCATAACCACTTTTTTTGTGGAGTCATTGGGCTTACACCATATGGAAAAAGAACTCAGACCATGTCTTTACTGAAATAGATTATTTTGAGTGTGAATGTAGTAGTAAATATTTACTCTTTGTGAGCTCGAGTTAAGACCCAATTTGTCACTCTCGACAAATGGTTACTAAGAGTGGATGTGATTTTTCTTTTGACTTGAGTGATAGAATTTTTATTTAAATATTTTTTGATTTTATAGTTTCAAAATTTTTATTTTAAAGATTGACATTTCCGGCTGAGATTCACTTTCAATATAACCATTATGAAGAGATTTTTAAAATACTTGAAATATTCATATTTGATGTTTAATTAGAGCTTATAATTTGTGTCACTAAACATCAATCCTGTTAACTCCAATCCTCATGAGGAGGATTGGATTGATTTAGTGAAAGGGGCTTGGTCTTCTCAACTCCAGGCTTATTCAAGAGGAGGATCAAACTGACAGAGGTGTGACTTATGACCTCGTCCTGTCGATAAGTCGGGCTCGTCGAGAATGTGTAAAAAATGATAATTTAAATTTGAATTTTGAAAAGAGAGGCTTTGTAAAATTATAATGTTTGCACGTTTCTCAAGGTGAATTAGAATTTTGACTCAACATGCAATTAACCTGCACAACATTCTCAGATGTTTAAGTATAAGAAGTTAGAATTACTGTCGGAGCACATGAGGGTGAATTTAGTTGATAGATGTGAATAATTTATGAATTTGACATATTTCTTGAAGCATACATTTTAACTAAAGTTTATTTTGTATCCACTCGTTATTTTCAGAGTGCATGATTGAGTTTTTAGGATGCTTACCGGAGCACATCCAGGATTTTTTTTTGGTATGCAGACATCTTGATACACTTATGCAGTGTGCTTGCGTGAGTCTCATAACGCTTGCACATTCTTTGAACTGATGCAATTGGGATGAAATTATAACTCAAGAAAGTCTTAAATTCATAACAATTTTTTGGCAACTTGGCTCGAGTATTTTGACGTTGAGACACGCGTGAGGATTCACTTTGATTGCCTATATGATCTCCCTCTGTCCACTATTGAAAATATTGTGGATCCGGTGGCAATTGTGCGGCATCTAGTATTATTATGAATTTTGAACAATATACTTTGCTCATACTTAGCTCTCATTTTTCAAATGAATCTCATAATTTTTTTGATTTGACGGCAAATGGTCATTCTCACTTTATTATCTCAGACAATTATAGTTCATGAATTTGGCTAATCTTGAAGTTTATTTAAAGTCTGATCAAGCTTATTAGTGAGATGTTGAGTTCCTTACTGCTCTTTTATTTGTTTCCAAATTTCGTTCATCCTTAGTTGTATGATGCTGTAATTGTTAAATACTCTTTCATTTTGTATCTTGTTCTTTTATTTTAGTTGCTTTTGTGTTCAATGGGTTTTATTAAGCTTTGTTTTTTGTTATTCTATCTAGACCAAATTTTGACAGCCTCCCAGCATTATCCCTGTATTGATGGTGTAAACCCCGTGACCCGGTCTTCATTTCCCCCAACCCCCCCATATTGCTGCGAAAATCGCATCTAGGGCTTAGCGTCACGTTGTGAATGCTGTATTGGAGCTTTGTCCTGCCACCCAACAAAAGTATGTTTAAGGTTTGCTCGTTGCGCCAAATGCGCTGCGATCTGGATTTTTTGGAATTTTGAGCTGCAATTTTATACCTTCGTACGTGAAGGGTGTTGATGACGATGACATTTTAGTGGATCATAACACAATACAATTTCTATGTCTCTCTCTCTATCTTTCTCTTGAAGAGTAAAATAAATGGTATTTTGGCTGCGGCTGTTTTGGTGGTTTGGTGCCGGAGTGGTATTTTGAGGTGGTTGCTGTTTGGGAAATTGGAGTTGGAGGCTAGGATTTAGTGGCCGTGGGAGTGGGCTAAGCTAGAGGGGGTTAGGAGTTGAAGCTGCTATCATATTTATAAAAGGAGAAGCGGATTGTTGATGTGAACTCTTGTGAAAGAACAAGAAGTGGCAAGAGGTCGGGCAAGGCAGCAGGAACTAGCCGTTGTTGGATTTGGGTGCTTGCATGATAGAGAGAGGAACAGATTGAGTCTGTGTGCTGGAGGTGGAAAGCATATGTAAGAGGATGGGGCCTCTATGTGTGCTGGTTATAAGCAGAGATGAGTGAATTGGAATTGGGAGTTGCTGCCAGCTGAGATTTCAAAAGAAGGACTCGAGCTTTGTGAGTGGGATTAAGGGGAGAGCAAGGTATTGCAAAAGCTGGTTGTCACGTACAAGAGAGAGGCGAGAGAGATGGGATGAGAATTGGGGTGTTAAGGAGCAGTGAGCGGATTCCTTCACGCGAGGCTTGAGGGGGTATTGGTTGGGTATAGGGTAGAGCAATAAGAAATGTGGAGAGGGGTTCTGCATGAGTTTGAGATGCAATGAGAAAGTGGAGTGGCCTTTCAAGTTTCGTTAGAAAGAGCACAATGGGAGGAAAAAATATTACATCAGGACTCCGCATGTAGAGCTACTTGCGGAGTCCTATCTCGCGCTGACACGTCAAAGGTCGAAAACGTGTGACCAGGCCTGACTAATGAGTTATAAGAATATTTCATCACATAGGAATATTCCCTCGTGTTATTTTGATTATTTTTCGCGTTATTCATGTGTTATTGGTGTGCTATTGAGTGTTTAAGAATATTCCCTCAGTGTTATTTAATGTGTTATTCAATCCGTGTTATAGTAATATTCTCTCGTATTATTCTGAATATTTTTCGTATTATTCATGTGTTATTGGTGTGTTATTGAGGGTTTAGGAATATTCCCTCGCATTATTCACGTGTTTTAATGTGTTATTCTTAAAATCACCTCAATAACACACCAATAACACTTGAATAATGCGAAAAATATTCAGAATAATACGAGAGAATATTCCTATAATACATTTTCATTTTTTTTTTATATGTGAATGAGCCCGGTTTTTCATGTGTCAGCGCTGGATTGGACTCCGCAAGCAGCTCTGCATGCGGAGTCCTGATGTAATATTTTTTCCAATGGGAGAGAGCGGGATGGGTAGTGATAGTTTTTTTTTTCTTATTATTTATCATTCTTTATTGTTTTTTTGTTTTGGCCTTATCCGACGGTGATGGGATGGAGGTGGCGGCTTTTGCAGATGGCATGTGGCGATTTCGAGATTGGATTGATCGCTCGCTGGATGTAAGCGGGAGAATTTCAACACATATGGAATTAGTTGGGATTTTTTTATTATAATATATATTATATATAATGAGTTTATATATGAAAATATATATTTCTTTTGCATGTATTGAACCTTATTCGTCCATTACCATTACTGGTAGCTTGATGAATGTGTTGCTTTGATTTATGTATCATCTACTCGCTTGCAAGATCCGAGCTATGTGGGTGTCCTTCCCAGCTAATTCTGATGTTTTGGGCGCTCTCGCATAGTCCATTTTGTGAACGAACAATGATTGGAAAACTTCGGTGACTGTCGAGGTGATTTTGGTCTAAATCACACACGACATACTGACAATTTGTCGTTTTCATCATCTTTGCTCATTTTGATTATAGAATACCCCCTCTTAGGTAATTTCATTGCTCTGAACTCAATGATAATGTTAGTTTTGCAAACATGCGTAGTTTCAGGTGACTTTGGGTGTGATCGATTCATTCTAACATTAATTTACATGACGTTACATTCATCTTGTGTCGCTCTCATTACAATTGATTGATTTGACTTATGAAGCATATATAGAAGTTAACATTAAGTTATCATCTCTTAACCCCTTTCCTTCTTGGTACAAGTTTAGTATAGTTCATATTGTTGAAGGTCTTATTCTTTAATGCTTAAACAAATATCATATATCCTTGTTAATTAGACATGTTTTGAGGCTTGAAGGATTTAGTGAACATAGAGAACAATTATATGAGTATAAAAATATCAATAAAATAATTCAGACCATGCATTGATAATCAAGCTCTCATCCATAAACTTAAAAATATATGTAATCTATTAATCATAAAGTTATATAAGAAGTATGCTTGAGCTTTTGGGGCTTATGTTGGCAGATGCATAAGCTATGCCAATCAACACGTTAATTAAAATTCACATATGATCGAGTGCGTGCCATATTTCATGTTTGCGATGAGAATCATTACTAAGTAGTGATCTTGTAATATTTGTATCATCCAAAGGCTGATCAAATTTCATTAGTGGGATTCATGACATGGAATAAAATTTGAGAACAATATGATGATAATAAAAAAAAATGTAAATCAAATTGGATGTTAACTAAAATCAAAATTTCTAAATCCATTCATGGGATTGAAACCGACTATTTGATGATTTAGAAGTTTGCAATAGAAACCAGAGGGGCTCNATGACATGGAATAAAATTTGAGAACAATATGATGATAATAAAAAAAAATGTAAATCAAATTGGATGTTAACTTAAATCAAAATTTCTAAATCCATTCATGGGATTGAAACCGACAATTTGATGATTTAGAAGTTTACTTTGCAATAGAAACCAGAGGGGCTATGTGGATTGGATCTTTTTAGGCGCTGGCTTTAAGTCGTACGTGATTTTCTTTAGAGGAACTCTGTAGGTGCTTGTGTGTGTGAGAGCGAGAGTGAGAGANATCTTTTTAGGCGCTGGCTTTAAGTCGTACGTGATTTTCTTTAGAGGAACTCTGTAGGTGCTTGTGTGTGTGTGAGAGTGAGAGTGAGGGAGAGTGATGTCAATGTGAACTCTATGCGGGGCAAGGGCTGTAGTTAAGTGGAGGGGCAGAGGCACAAAATACACTAAAATGGGGAGTATTTGTATGCTGGCAGCAAGGTTGGATATGTAATTATAGTAAACCTAAATTTTTAACCAAGATTTGTTTTTAAGGTTTGGCGAATTGAGTCGCGTTTGCCCAGTACTCCCACTGTGTATATCCTCCCTTGCCGACACATCTACCATATCAAATCAAATCGTTATATACAATCTTTAACAACATTCATATATTGAACATTAACCATTCAGCACAAGTGAGGCAGAATGGATTTTTTATCAACAAAACATACATCATATTATTATGCGTGGGTTATATTTTTCATCATTTTGTTTCTACTATGCGATTTGAAACTGCCTCAGGCGATCAACTGTCATAACTTTATTTTCCAAACATTCATTCTCTTGCAACTTTGTAATGGCCGCTTGGTGAAAGGATAACTTGGCCGAGAGATTCTTTAATGTTGCAGCCTTAAATATTCCTCTGTGATCTTGAGAATACCACCAACCCTAAAGAGGAGTATATAATTAAGGAATGAAGTTTAGGATTAAGTGAAAGAGTTTAGAGGGGAGGTATTAGGAGAATAAGGGAAAATATCAGAGTTGAGAAGACGGCCAAGTATTTATTAAGTACGAATTCAAGATGGCCAAGTATTTATTAAGGCATTCAAATTTAATTGGTTACCTCTTCAAATATGATATCATGTAGGTATATCTTCTTAATACTCTTCTCTTTTTCCATAATATCTTATTCCACCTCATCTCTCTACCTAAATCTTCTGATTACATTAGCTAGCTTTAGTTAAAATATGCTAACATTGCCATTTCCAATTTCAAAGGTAGAAAAAATTGCTTGGAGAAGAAAACTGATAAAAACACACATCGATGAAAGATTTCTAATATGCAAATATAGTTAAAATATTATTATTGAAGCATAATTATGAAATAATGCGACATCGTTAGTTAACCTCGTATATAGTTAAAACGTTATTTTTGAAATTGCACGAGAATGGAATGACTTGTGTAAGTGTATTATACCTTCAAATACTTCTGAAAATGTTTGTAACCCATAAGCAATGACTATTCCAGTGGAATCTTTTTTACAAGTCACTTAGAAAATCAAATTAAAAGAATGAATAAATCATTTATATTTGCAAAATTTCGATTCGACAAGTTAGCTAAGAGCAATGTCTTTAACTAGTCTCATTGATTCACCAATTATTGAAGTATTAGTATGAGTAGCATATTATTTTGAAAAAAAGGATGCACTTTTAGATGTAAGATTATCAATTGTCACTATGAAACTAATTTATTGCACAACACTTTCACGAGGCTGCCATCCTAATATACATATTTAATTAAACATTATTATTGTATCTAATTTAAAATCAATTGGGACATTTAAAAACATTCAGATTTTATGATCTTTTAGATGAAAAAAATTGAAATAGAACTATAAGAACTTGAATTACTTACTCAACCTCATGAGAAATTGTGACCTAAAACATTTAAATCTTATGCTCATCCATTTCATATGTTTAACTTGGTCAATGCATATCTAGTTAATCTAATATTGTTTAATTTCTCTCTCTCTCTCTCTCTCTCTCTCTCTCTCTCTCTCTCTCATATTTGCCTAATTTAGGCATTTCTTTGAGGTGACATGTTCCTTGATACAAAAGCCCAACCATTTGACCTAACTTGCACCCAAACCTAATAGCCTAAACCTTCATCTATTTTCCTAGAGGCAAGTTGGGCTACTCTCGATTGGCCCACTTAATCCTATTCGGTTTAATTTAACTTATCATATGCAAAATTTGGAAGTTCATCATAACTCCTTAAATGCCTTTTTTTATGTCAGAGCCTAACATGTATGAACTAATTTGGATAATTTTTTAATTCTGATTGATAGATTTTATTTTCTTTGATATATTTGGTCATTTTGGTTTAACAAAATTATGAATATAATTTGTTTATTTCGAAACTACGTGATCCAACGTCTATAATTTATTTGAGTTTTAAATCTTGTGTTTATTAAATTTTCCAATACATTCATTCAAATTAAAAGTTTTCTTGGGAAAAAGCATGGAAATAATGTATATGTAATGGGGCTTAAGTAGTTAATATGGGAAGCAACACATGGCAATCACAAATACACTTCTAGTTGTAGCTGAGCTTAGAGAGGTAGTTAATGAGAGAGTGATTTAGGCTTGTTTGGGATCAATTTTGTTTTTTTATTTTTAAAAATATATTTGTTTAGTGTGTTTTTTTTATGTTCTTATCCATTATTTCTAAAAATAAATTGGCATGTTTTTTAAAATAGTTAAAATGAATTTTGTGTTTGGAGTGTTTTTAAAAACAACCTACTTTAATCAAGTAGCTAAATATATTTTGTTTCGAAAGAAAACATAAACAAAACAAAACATAAAAGAAGATTTTTGAAAAATTTTTAATTTTGGTTTGATTAGCTATCAACATTTTGTCTTGAGCTGATTCCGTTTCTTATAATTTGACCTGAATCATACCATAGAGAGTTTTGTTTCTAATTGGAATGCTTATAAAAAGGCTTCAAATATTTGGAATAGGGATTTTACTAATGTAATAGATTTCTTGAGGATAAGTTTAGTGTCCCTCTCTGAACAATCTTCAGATAAATTTTTTTAATTTGAACTGACTTAATTTAATGTTTTTTTAATTATATAAATTAAAGAAAAATAATGACACACAAACACACACACGCAAATCTTTTGGTTTTTTTTTGTGTTCACTACAGACATTGAAATATTTCTATCCATAAGATTGGATATGCCATTTAAAGAATAATATATCACTTCAAGGGTAGGTATATTGTATTAAAATATATATAATCATTCTAATGATGGAAATAATTTAGATTTATGAGTATATGTGAACCACGGTTTTTCCCTACTTTACGAGTGTAAGATAGAGTTTAATATTATTTTGAGGTATGATATTCTCAAAAGGGCAATCCTTCATAGCTAATTACATCTCTAAAGTTATAAACTTCATAGAAAACTCTCGATTAAAATATTGACTTGTGTTACTCAAATTTAAATGTTAGATTTTTAAAGTTGGGATTTTAAAGGTGATGAATAAATCTAAGTTTATAATTTTGTAAGAATTAAGCTCAAACGTTGGGACTTTCAATCCAATTACGGTGTGTCGTGAAAGGACTCGGGAAAGTGGATTTGACCATCCTAGGGAGGAAGGTTTACCCAGAAGACTTAGAATTGGTGACAATTGGGGAAATTTTGAGTTGTCACGATGAAATCAACAGATTTAAAATGGGTTGGATGGATTTGATTGATTGAGAAGGTCAAGTTTTGAGGATACCAATGCACCTGGCACTCAAGATTTACTCAGAAGTGTTTAGGCTTAGTTCATGGTGTTTATCTTGTGAAGTTGTTTGAACTGAAAGGATCCATAGATTAAGGAGCTAGAGTTAGGTAAGAAGGATTTCTAGATGGAGGTGAAAACTCTAATTTTGACATGAGCCTAAACTCTACAAGGAACTTAAGGGTTTGTTTGCGGCATATACAGCTTATCCAATAAGCTGTTGTGCAGCAGCTGCCCTAGTAGCTGCTCAGGATAGCTAGCTGCTTGTTTATTTCAAATTGACGGACCAACCTAAAAATTTAGAATAACGCTCTTGGTCAAGAAGCTCATGACTTTTCATCATCTAGAGTGTGTTGGTATCATTCACCTATGAACCAACCTTTTAAATAAAAGTCTCGACTTAGTGCCATAGCAATGAAAATGTAGGGTTTCTTAGCTAATGGTGTTTACTGGTGCATTCGTCAGTAATCATGGGTTATTTCATCCTAAGACGCCGATATAGCTTTAGTGGGTAAGGTCTGTTATTTTATATGTCATAGTCCTTAACACTAACTAGGGTACTTAATAGTCTAACTTAGGCTTCCAGACCTAGAGTTTTTAAGATACTAATGCTTGTCGTGGTATGAACAAATATCCCAATTGAACGGACAGGTCACCTCTAATTAAAAGTGTCACATTCTTGAATGGACTAATTTAGGGTACATGTGATCCTCAGTTTTGTTTCTACATTATCTAACCTAGAGTTCATGGCGGATCTATGCAAACTTGGCGCTAATTTCTTAAGTTGATGAATTTTAAAATTTGTTTGGGGTTTGATATTTAATTCGTGATTTGTTTTGATTCGTAGTCCGTTAGTCATGACGAAAAAATCAGGGTTCTTATAAGTTTAATATTTTGCACTTGATTTTTTAGGTTGGTGTTCTCCATTTAATTTTATCCTTTAGTTTGGTTCTCCTTGTCTGTAATTTTATGTCACTTGCAATATCACGTGATTAAATTTCTTTCAAAGATTCAAGTAATTTAAATGTTTCAATTTTTAAAATTTTAAAAGCTTTATTCTAAAAGTTAAAATCTTTTTTTATTTATTTATGCGTCTTAGTTTTAATAACTTTGCTATAATTTGTAAGGGCATTGGCATAATACCACACAATTCTTATGTTTTTACATATTTAACACCTTTATATGTATAATTACATGCATACCACTCAAATATTTTCTTTTAATTATTTCATGGTTAGAGAGCTTTGAGCACCGTATCTTTTGGTGGAAAAAAATATTACATTAGTACTCCGAACGTAGAGCTACCTGCGGAGTCCAATAAAATTACGCGGTGGAGGCGATCGACCCGGTAACACAAAAAATATTCCCCTCATATTATTCAGGTGTTATTGTGTGTTATTCAAGTGTTATTGTATGTTATTCAGGTGCTATTGTATTCTGAGAATATTCTCGTTGTTATAATAACACAATAACACATCAATAATACTTGAATAACACAATAACACCTGAATAATACAAGGGGAACATTTTCTTGTGTTACCGGGCCGATCACCTCAGCAGCGTAATTTCATTAGACTCCGCACGTGATGTAATACTTTTTTCCTTTTGGTGAGAGAGATATTGCCCATGCACTCAAAATTTTAAGATTATATAAAGAAAATATTACTATTACTAACTTTTTAGAAGCGAAATATCCCAATTTATACATAGATTTATGACGAACAAATCATTTTTATGTAAATGTCGAACTCGAAATGTTAGATTTATAAATATCTACAAATTTTGTGGTATATATGTAAAATTCTCTAATCTATTTGGTTAGATGGCATTTACAATAGCACTTCAAAATTATTAACATTGTGATAGACACTTGGGACTTATCAGATCAACTGATCAACCTTTTAATGTGGTATGTCCCACTACAGCAACCTTATTGTTGTCGCGATATGAACAAATAGCCCAATCTGGACGGACAGATCACCTCTTATTAAAAGTGTCGCATACGTGAATGGTAACATTTGAAAATGATATACAAAAAAAATCTAATTTTCTGGACTTGACAGCCACAGAACACATTCAATTTGTTGAATTAGAGGTTTCTATTTTCATTATTTTTTCTAACTCTTAAATATAATCTATTCAAATTTCTATATTATTTTAAATTTTTAACAATTTTTTATGGCTTCTAAGCTTGGGAAAATCATTTCCATTATTTTAATGCTCTTTAAATTTTGTACCACTTCAGATAGGAGAATAATTTTGTGTTGGGCAAATACCTTGCAGTTGCCTTTGATTTGGGGGAGTACCTCTGGGTTAGGCGAGTTTTTTTTCAACCAAGATAAGCGCTCTGAGTTGGGTTAGTTCCTTCGAGCAGAGCGAGTTTCTCCAAGATAAGTGAGTCCTACTTGGACCATGTATTTAGCCATTTGGTCTAAGTGTGATACAACTATCGTCTCAAAATACATACCTTAAAAAAAAGTGACCCACAAGTTATGCAAGAATATTTACCTAAATAATTCAATAAGAGAAAAATATTGAGGCTTGGTTCAACTAAAATAATCTATTATAAAAATTGAAGATTATAAAGTTCATATTTCCTTTTAATTTGCAAAGGAGAGACTACTAGTTATGGACCATTGTTCTGTTGTCTTTGGAGTAGTGCAAAAAACTAAAGAAGGAATAATATGTAACATGGATTTAAGTTAGTCGATGATTGATGATGGTATTCTGGTGACAACAAAGATCAATTTTAGTTGATGCTTGAACACATTGGTCGATGAATGATGGTTGTTCTTAAATCCTGAATTATCTTTTGTGTACACATCTTGAGAGTTAGAACTGAGTGAATGAGAGAATAAAATGAATCAAGAGTTACTGTGGAGAGAATCATGGGAGTTCCAATGGCTTGCCTCATTTTTGTTGTGTTTTTGTCTCTTATTTATAAAAATGTATCTTGTGTATTTACAGAAAAGAGAGAAAAGTTATGCAAACCGATCTTAATATGATCAATGTTTTAATAAATCATATGAATTTCATTCCATATCTGTATTACAATTTGAATTTTGATATAACGGTAATTGATCGATAGATTTGCTTGAATGCGATCGACGAAGGCTATCGATTGGGTGGCAACCGTGCATTGTGTCAGATCGACCGAGACATTCGACCAAACGATGATCTCGTTCGTCGTAGCAAAAGCATGTCAATCGTCTAATTGCGATCAGGGGGTTTCTCCATGCACTTCGGTCGGTTAGTTCGTTGATGAATGAGCTGATTTGTTTTTGTCGGGTGAACCATGACTCACTTGTCACTTTGTCTCAAGTCTTAGGGGGCCTAAGTCTCGTCTACTTTGTCTGTTCATCAACTCAGACGGATTCCCCTATTTGTAAGGCCTTAGGTGGATCTTGTTGTTGCCTGTGTGAGGTATCCGATGAGACTTGCCGTTAGGTTGAATTACACATCATCCTTGGCAGATCTTGTCGCTACTGGGTGAGGGGACATTTCCATGGCTTTGACCTGTTCCAGATTTAGAGACTCGGCTTCACCCGCTTGGCGGTAGCTTGTCGATCGACCGTTTACTCTTGGGGGTAGCTTTTTGTTTTTTATCGTTCGTTCTTTTTGAGATTCGTGTCGGTAGTTCTAATATTGATTGATGTGAGTTGGCTATGGTGGTTATTGGCGTTCAACTTTAGGGATAATTTCATATTGCTTCAAATCTCATAAATCAATTCCCCTAATATCCTCATATTGAAAGTCTATTTATAAATTATTGGTTTAAATTCTTACCACTTTATCGGATAACTCAAAATATTAGATGATTTTCTTGCACACGTCTTAATGATATAATAACTGAGCAACTTTTAGCTCATTAACTTACTAATATATCTGCTTTAAATTTTTAGAAAAAAGTATTACAATGGCTTCAAGTTTAATTATGAATTTATATACCTGATCGCTTTTAAATCTGTGAATTGGATTTAAGATTCATGCTGTAAAGTGAAATTTTAAGAGGTTTAGGAGCATTTACATGCATAGCACACAATTCTTACACAGATAACACTCAAATCTTTAATATCACATAAAAAATGATATTATTATTATTATTTAAAAGTAAAAATTTTATTTTTATACATATGTTTAAAACACTTAAATGTCATATATGTAAATATGAACATTTAAGTACATAAAAATTGTGTGCTAGATATGAAAATTTTCCCAAAGTTTTTATTACCTTTTGGCCACTTGAAAAATTATTATATCAGGACTCCGTATGCATAGTTGCTTGCAGAGTCCAATCTAAAACTGACACGTGAAGAGTTGGGGCCAACCTTTATAAAAAATAAAAAAAAAAGAATGAAAACGCTCGACTCAGCCCAACCGTGTATAGGAATATTCTCTTCGTGTTATTTTAAATATTTTTCCCATTATTCATGTGTTATTGAGCTGATTTTGAAATATTATTGTTTTTTAAACAATAATATCAATAACATATGAATAATATGAAAAATATTACTTCAATAACACAACAATAACACATGAATAACACATCAATAACACATTAAAAGCATGCGACCCGATTCGACCATGTTATAGGAATATTCACTTCGCGTTATTCTGAATATTTTTCACATTATTCATGTTTTATTAATATGTTATTGAGGTGTTATTCATGAATAACACACCGATAACACATTAAAAAGAGAAAAATGTTTCCTTATATGAATAACATCTTAATAACACACTTATAACACATAAATAATGCGAAAAATATTCAGAATAATGCAAGGTAATATTTGGTCAGATCAGGTTCAGCATTTTCACTTATTTTCATTTTTTATGCAGGTGAATATCAGCTTTTCATGTATTAGCTGGAGATTGAAAGTAGTAAATAACTCTATATGCAGAGCCCTGATGTGAAAATTTTTCAAAAATCTTATTTAGGATCCTCACATCAATTATTCTTTTTGGAGTATCGTCAGATCTAACACGTTGTGCGCGTGAGACACGCGCACCGAAACGTACATATAATTTTGTCGCGTACCGCTGCAGATCCAAATAATAATAAATGGCAGTGGTTGAGTTGTTTGATTCGATGGGCTCCACTGATAACTTGACAACTTTATCTAGATCTAACCTAATGAATTTCTTTCTACCGTTCGATTTATATTAACGTTTATTAAATTTTAATTTCTATTGAACTTATTTTTAAACCTCATATAAAATGAATTATTGAATCAATTTTCATTCTTAATTTTAGTTTATTAATATTTAACGTATTTTTTAGTCTAATTCAATATCGAATTCTAGTCTGAAATTGAGCTCTAAATAAACCAAAATGATTTTTTTTCTGGAATTAATTAGAGAAAGTTCACTATGCACCTATAGAAAATATTTCACATAAAGTTTAATCTTCGCGGGCTAAATATGATTACTCATTTGAGCATTACCTAAGACAATCATAGAAAAAATATAGAGTTGTTCAAGGGTTTCATTAGGTTTGATGCGTGCTAGAAAATTCGCGACGGTAGAGTAATGTATTATCGTCTTAGCGTTGCACGAAAATTCAGCACATACTCAGATCAAGCTGTAATAACACCAGAAGTTTTTACGTGGAAAATCCGTAAAAAGGGAAAAACCACGGGGCCTGACCCAGTTGTAAAAATCCACTATAAGAT
>JXCR01113298.1:0-10125 GCA_002079205.1 Phalaenopsis hybrid cultivar | reverse complement strand
ATATATATTATATATATATAACTTCTTACTGAACAAACCATAATAGTATTTTATATTTATATTTCATTATTATCTTATCATTATTATTCTTCATTTAATTATTTTTTTCATTATTATAAATATATTGTGTATTATTCTATCTTCTTATCATTATAGGTAATATTTTTTATCATTATTTCATTTATGTATTTTATATCATATTTTTTATTGATTAATATTTATCATTCCATCTTATTTTTTATATATGTATTCAATATAATTTTATCCTTTCAATAATTGATATAGAAATGTATGTACATATTTCTAGCTAGAGATATTTACTTTGCCTATTTTTCATGTACATTGGGATTTCTTTCATCCAAGAAGTGCCCAAAGAATAGTTTTTCATGTCATTTTGCCATGTTTTTCACAAAAGTGGTGGTTAAAAGGATGTGATTTTTTTTTCCTTTTAGAAAATTTCATATTTATTGGGTACATAAATAGGCAAGTTGATTTTTTATTTAGCATTTTTATCATTTTTTTGGTTGATAGATTTTTGTTAAATGGTCCATAATTCAATGATAGAGGGAATTAGTCAATCTATTTGTATGCATAGGATCCTGATGGAAGATAATTAAAAACATCGAGCAGATTCTCAAAGGAGATTAAATCTAATTATGAAAGAAGTGGTTAAAAAAGAGATATTAAAGTGGTTAGATGCGTATATTATCTATCCTATATATGATAGTGCCTGGGCTAGTCCTAGTCACTATGTTCCAATGGAAGGTGGAGTTATTGTAGCTGTAAATGAACATAATGAATTAATTCTTACCAGATATATCATATTTTTGTTTTCTAGATGAATATTTTGGATATCATCAAATACTTATAGCTCCAGGGAATCAAGAAGAGTACATTTAACAGCACGTATGGGGCTTTTGCTTTTAGAAGGATGCTCTTTGGGTTATGTAATACACCTGCCACTTTTCAAAGGTGCATGATGTTTATTTTCTATGTTTGTAGCATGTTGTGTTATTGTTTGTTGTGGATTGGATTATTTGTTTAAGTTTGAAATGAATTGCTTTGATTGTAGTAAGTCATGTGAGATTGTGAATCTATAGTCTTCTTGTTAAGACTAGATTGTAGCAAGGTTATGGAGGTAGTAGTATCAACGTTATCCTCTATGCTTTTGTTCTTAACCGAGCTTAGGTCTATCCAAAGTCATGCTAGATTTAGTATTTGGAAGAGTCCATCTCAATTCTATTACTTCATTTATCTGACCTTGTTTTTTTATCAGGTGGATCTAATAACCAGATTGTAGATGAATATGTGGATGATATTTTCATTCTTTGTATTTATTATTAGAATTTCTTGTTTTAAAGGAAGAGGGAATTCCTAAGGTTAGCAAAACATGAGCTAACATATTGGGAACAATCTTGTTTATGGGTTTGACCCTAATAAAACATCACCCATTAAATATTTGGAAGGAGATTCCATCAAATATTGAAAGTAAGGAAGGGAGGTGAGATGAGAAGTTGGATGAGCTAACTTGTATGATCTATTATATTTTTGTTTTTTATAATGTGAATTAAGGCTTGGGGATGAATAATATAGTCAATTGACGTGATTTAAACCAAATTCAGAGCAGGCATTAAGGCATCGGGACCTCTGACATCAAAAAGCCAGTAGACGAATTGGCACCTAAGTGCCTAAAACTTGGTGCCAAGGCACTAAAACCCGAGCGTCTTGGCATCCATATCATGACACATAGGCGCCAGAGTCACCTTCTTGACAAAAATTGGCCCGAGAGCCCTGATTTAGGTCATTTTCATTAGACTTTCTTCTCGACTCTATTGTAGCAAATTTAGGGCGACACTAGGATTCCTTTCTCTTGCATTTGGATCAATCTTGGAGCAATAGAAGCTTGGAATTCCTATTATAAAGGTGAAATTCCACATCTTTAACCAAGCATTTCCTTCTTCATTCAAGAAATTTCAGATTATTTGATTTAATAGTGAAGGAGAGGAAGTTGTTGGGGGAGAGATTGATTTGTCCTTGATTAGCATATTGTGTGCATCTACGTTTCATTTTAGGCCTCCTTTCATCAACATTTTTCATTATAACTACTTTTAATGGCTCCTAAAACCAAAGGATCCAAGTGAAAAGGCTCCTTTGATTGGAAGAAATTTATTAGCTCCAAAGATCAAGAGCGATATAATGAATTTATGTGTCAAAGAAGCTTATTGTTGAATAGGGTTTCATTAGCACTGGGGTCAGGTGGAGAGCGTGATTGGTTCTCCCTACTTGGAAGCCTTCTGCTACACTATTGTTGTTGTAGTAATTTTTATAGTTCAATATTATGCAAATCTCTCCGAGGTTGTTGACGACTCAGTCTTTGTGAGGGAAAAGTGAGTGGATATATCCTCTTCACACATTAATGCACTATTTCGTTGGGTGATGTCTCTAGAAGTTTTTATTTCAGCTATGTCTCCAGTGACTCCGAACTTTATGATATCATCAGATTTTTAACTAATAGTAGAGAAGAGTGAAAAGTGAGAAATGATCATAAAATTAATTTTTCTTCAGCCCATCTCACTACATCATCCAAAGCCTGACATTACTTTATCTCTGTCAAGCTTCTTCCTTAAACTAATTTGAATAAGATGACCAGAGAAAGAGCTAACCTGAACTGTATTCAGAAAATGAAGTCTATTGATGTCAGTTCTGTGATTTATCAGTCTATTGTTAATGTTGTTAATGCTGCAAAGGGTAGATCTACTCAAGTGTTAGGACACCCATCTTTTATGTTTACCCTTTACCAGCAGTCTAGAGTTGGTTTTGAACCTTGGGTGGAACTTCTTCACCCATTAAAGCCCATCAGTAAAGAAAATATAATTTTATATGATAAACATGCTATTTTTGGGCATTGAGAGAGTTCTACTTAGGCTCCTCCTTCTTCTTCTCTGCCATCTACCTCTTATTCTCACTCTAGACCTTCCACGAGCTTAGCTTCCATGTATGAGCGATTGAAGATTATCTAGTATGATCTTGCCATTACGCATGCTCAAGTATATGATAATTCAGATCATTCGACATATCTGGATTGGCAGATGAAGCATCAAAGTGATCACAAAGCTTGTGTTTATGATGCTCAGCTTGAGATGTATTGGCAAAATCAGTGGATCGGGGGTGATAAATCGGTGGAGTTTCCTGCATATCCCCCATACTAGCTGTATGAGCGTAATAAGACTATGGAAGAAGATTTTGAGCAAGAAGCTGATGTTGAAGGTGTTGAATGATGAGGATGAGGATTAGAATTATATTTTCATGTTGATGGGATGCACTAGGCATTTCTTATTACTACTTATGTATTGAAGTATTTCATCTTTATGTTTTTGTACTGGATATTGTTTTTGTTGCTACTGCTGTTGTACTGATGTGTTTACTTTTAAGTGGAGGGAAGTGACGAGTTTTGACTTTAGAAAGAGGATAGTGAAATTCAAAGCTATTTAAGGCCTATCCAAATACAGTAATCCTCACATAAATGTATTAAGTATTAAAAAGATCCCGAAAGAAAAAAAAAAAGAAAGAAAAGAAGAAATAAAAGAAAAATTATGAAATAGTGAGGAGAAACTTGAGGAGAAGCCTAATAAAAAGCTGATATTACTTTAATCTTCTTAAAGAAAAAGAATTAGATATAATCCTAAACTTGTTTTTATTTCAAGAAGTATTAGACAAATTTTCAAAAATAGAGTATTTAAAATTCATCCTTTTATGCTTTCTAAGAATCTCAAGTTTGCTAAATTATAATAAATTTTGAAATAGATAGAAAATCAAGATTCCTAAATTGAATACTACATGTTCTTATACCTTAGTCCTAGTCAGATTCAATAAAATTTCTTCTAAATTGCACTATAACATTCTTAGGGCAAAATTATAGGAAATCTAATGAAACTCACTACCACAAGCTAACAAATTTTTTTTCTAAAATTATTGTGTTACTTGAGGATAAATAACATGTAGGTTTGGGGGATTGTGATATGTCCTGAAGCATGCTTAATTTCCTTAGTCTTTTATATTTATTTTTTATGAAAATGCACCTTAAGGAAATGTATTCTTGTGTTTTTCATGCAGGTATACCAAGTGGAACAAGTGGAGTGAAGCAAGATGGAAAAGAAACGAAAAGGAGTCGAACGGAGCAAATTGGGAGTTCACACAACTGGTTCCTAGGGAGTGGATTATGGGCGCCAAGGCACTCCATTCTGGCACCTTGGCACCATCTTCTAGGTGCATAAGTGCCAGCTCTGCGCACCAAACCAAGAAGGCGACTCCTAGAGGCCAGTTCTAGGCGCCAACACACGCCAATTTTTTTGCAGTTGCTCAACCGTGAATTCAGAGTTACTTTGGAGGTTTTAAGCCCTCATATGAGAATTTGTAAAAAGGGGATAGGAGGAGAAATAGTGAGGAACATCTGGGAAGTGCTAGGAGAAGCCAATGAAGGTCTTTCTTGAGTGTTTGGTGAGAATCTTGAGAGAAGATTGTAAAGGGAAAGTATTACATCAGAGTAAGAAAGAATTGGATCCATTATTGGAAGAAAAGCTAAGTATTGCTTTTACCTTTGCTTTGTAATTGATTGAGGCACAATACTTAGTAGATTTGTTTTATGATTTGATGATGGTTTCCATGTTCTTTTTCATGCTTGAGTAGGTTTACTTTACCTTTCTCTTGTGATGCATATGTAGGTTATGTAGGATGCAAAGATACTTATAAAATCAATGTTATAATCCTAATGTGATGGTTTCTTACTTCAAGCTTCATTTATTAATCAATTTGGTCAATTTATGTGTTAAAACTTGTTGCGAACCCATAACTATTCGGGAGGACTATGGATTTATCTACTATGAAAACCACATTGAACTTACGGTGAAGCAAAAATATTCCATAGGTCAATGTAATTAGATAGTGAGATAAGTTTTGAGGGGATTTAACTTAGAAGTTTCTAGGGTGATAGACGGAAACACGTACTAATTTAAACGGAACTTAATTACACACTCAGAAGGAGGTAACCTAGATTTATGCTCCTATTGTCACTAGCCACATTAATTCTTAGTATCCTATCCTACATATGCACTCGCAAGAGATTGGTACCTTTGGTATCTTGATATCCACCAACCTAGTTAGCATTAGCCTTTTTAACTTAACAAAGTAATTTAGTAGTAGTTGTTAGAAAGACTACTTTAAATTACATTCCAAACTAAGACCCTTACCGTAATAGATTATAACTTATCTAGTTAGAACCATTACCACACTCCATGTAGGATCAGTTTCTGGACTCAATTAGAGATCTGTATTACTAAAATGATACGTATACTTGCATATGAAACCCCAGTGTGTAATGTTTAATTTTAAGGACTTAATCAATCTACCAAAGAGTGGATCAGGATTCTGGTGAGAATACCATGACTTGTATCATTGTGACAAAGGCATGTTGTGGGCAAATCATTGAGTCCTAACTTGCCCTTCGATGAGCACACCCCGAGAGTTGAAAATCTGAGAGGTGAGAGAGAGAGAAAGAGTGAGTGAGAGAAAGAGAGCACGATAATTTCCCCCCAAAGAAGCCCGAAAGCTCATACCTTTATTCTTCTTAAGACCACCTATTTAGAGGGGTCTAATTAGTAAAATTAAGGAATCTGAGAATTGTTATGGTAACTGCACTTAATATAATTAATAGTATAATTTAAATTAATGACCATCATAATATAAATATAGAATAATAGTTTACAATAACTTTTTAGTTCAAGTAAATACTATCAGGTGGCGGGTGACTCATCATGTTGGTCATCAGAATGAAATTTAACTATGCCAATATGGGCGACTAGTTATTCTAAATAAGTTCGATAGTCTTGATAAGTGGTCTAGCTGATTGGTTCTGCGGGACATGTCGCTTAGACTGGTTTATTGACTGATGGGTTGACCGTGGCTCACTTGCTGTTTGGCTCAAGTCTTACAGGACCCGTGTCTCGTCCGTCTATTTGGTACATCGCCTTGGGCAGATCTTCCCTCTTGCAAGGTCTTGGGATATCTTGTTGTTGCTTATATGGAGAATCCAATGAGACTTGTTGTTGGATGATTTGCGCCTTACCCTTGGTGAATTTTGCAAATACCGACTAGGGGGACCTTCTCCAGAGATTTGACTTATCCCAGGTTTAGAGATGCGGATTCTCATACTTGGCATTGAATTGTCGGTCACTTGCTTTCCTCGGTAGGAAGCTTCATATTCTCAGCCGTTCGTTTTCTTTGTGATTTGTGTCGGTAATTCTGGTGTATACACAAAAATAAGGTTAATATAATCAATCCAAATTTCACATTAAAAGAACTAGCTTGCATGTTGTTTTAATTTTTATTTTTATTTAAATAAACTGTTTGGAAGAGGGAGAAGGAAGAATAAGAATATAACAAATATAAGGGATGAGGGTTAGAGCCAGCCGTCATTATTGGCTCATACTTGTAGAAGAAGAAGACATGGAAGGAGATTAATGGCTAACGGGGGGAGGAGGAATGAGGCAATGGAGACGGTTGTAAGGAAGGGTTTTGGTAAGGAGTGTTTGCGATGTTTGAGCCTTCATTTCTCATAAAGAGGAAGTAAATGTAGCTGCGGAAAAGCAAAATTTGCACAAGTTTAGGGGCCGAGAGTGGCATGGAATGGATCACGAGAGGCCATGATGCGCATGGAGGAGTTTGGGTCGAGGGCCTTCATGGCTTTGTTTAGGCGAGATGATGTTATGGTGGTTTTGTTCATGGTTGAATTGATTTAGGTTATAGCACCCAATGACTGCTTTAAGGGCGAGTTTAGGAGAGATGAATTTTTAGTGGTTTAGTTCAGGGTTGAACTGATTTAGGTTATATCACCTAACAACTGATTTAAGGGGGAGCTCGAAAATTGGAAATAAATTTTGCTTGGACCGAAATTGGATCGAAATAAATGAGTCGACCTACTAGCCAAATTTTTCGATCGAATTTTTTTTCGAGCAAATTTTGAACTGGTCCCAGATTGACTTAAAACTGTATCATTAACAACCCTAGTAATGTTACAGTGGTGTGTTTAACGACTTTTGCTTGAAGATTGTTAATCGCTCGAAAACTGATTTGAATGTTGGCTTGGATCGAAATAAACAAGCCAGCTGCGAGCCAAAATTTTAGAAAAACTTTTTTTTTAGCTGATTTTGAGCTAACATCAACTCGGCCAAAAATCGAATTGTTAACAACTGTATTATTTTGATACTAAAAAAAAATTATTTTTAACACTTGTTACAACATGTGCTAAAGCATTTTATTTCTTATGATTATAATAAAAAATCAACTAAAAATATAATTGGAGTTGGCATCTTACTCGCTTATACTGACAAACAAATATTGGATAATATTGTCATGATGCAACAATTCAACCCTTCCAAAATATAAAGACAAGATGTTATAAGTTACAACTTTATTTCATCATCATATATTTTATTTATTATATTAATAGTTTATAGCAACAAATAATAATAAAAATATGACCGTTAATAATGGAAGAGAGAATCTATTTAAAAAAAGTCAATACTGAAGAAGGTATCAAAATAATTTATAACATAAGCGAGTCATAATAATATAGTCTCACAAATACCTTGAACTTGGAAGTAAACTTACATGTTAGTATGCCCCAAAAACTAAGCATTAATTACATCACAGTCTATTATGATTTAACCCTCTATGATAAATAGAATATTATGATTATAATTTATTTAAAATACTTTAAAAGTTATTTGATTCACTATAAATTAAATATAAAATTTTATTTTTTTAATTTAGTTTAAGGTAAATTGAAAATAATATATTTAAAAAAAAATATACTTTATGACGAGTAGCGGTGGGGGCTGGGCAGTCAGCAACAACGGACGACGTCCGGACAGCCGACTACGAGCGACAGGAGGCGACAACTTGCAAATCAATCGAATTCTAAATCTAACCAAAATGAACTACGATAACAACTTCAAATTCATTTGCCCTTTACATTTTCATTGTAATTCTTCTTATCAAACACATAATTTTCTAAAATATCTATTAAAGAATTAAAATGCACTGTAAATCTTTTCAACCAAACAAATATCTTTTTCTTTTTACATGTAATTAAGGCTGACACTGACATGATCAAAGAAAGATGATCACAAAATACTCCAAATAAAGATCCCTTGGACAAAATTCTTATTATTTTGTTCAAAAGAGAATAATTTATCATTTGCAATAATATTCATATAATTACATAAAATTATATTATGCTGCTTTGTGGTGCTCTTCACAGCATAAGAGAACCAGAATGGCAGTCACAAGGTTTGGCTACTATTATCCAAACAGGATTTTCAATAATTGAAAGGCAGCCTTAAATATTCCAGAAAATAATAATAATAATAATAAGTAGTTATGTATTATTATTATTATTATGAAAATATTTATTAGACTTTCTATAGGTTGCATTGAATCTCAGGTTGCCTTCGTGTGGATAAACTGCGAGAGTTAAGAGGGTGCACAGAGAAACATAAGAAAGAGTCATTGAATGATAGAGTTTCGACTTTAGAAAATAGGTGTGTAACCCTTTATTCATTGAATAACCCTTATTTACAATCATTGGTGGCTTAAGTTTAAAATTACGTAGTTATCCTTACTCTGTTATGAGTTTGAGGGTATATCAGATCTTTTTCATAATCCAGGAGCGGTTAATCCAACCACATCTCTAATACAAATAATCAAATAGACATGGCTATCATGAATATTTGTGGTTATTGAATCTTCTATTTGACTGTTTATATAACCAACTTTTATCTCTAGTTGATGGTTGCCTAAGCCTTGGCTAATTCTGTCTGTGGACTGATTCTACCGACCATTTGTATTTGATGGACGGTTAATCGGTCAGCTGAACAGACACACTGAGTTAGCTGGTCGTTTCATATAACTCTATTCGACAGTAGGAATGCTAGTTAGAACTGCTTGATCCCTCTAATATTCATGTTGATATTTTTCCTGTATACAGGTTGTTATATGAAATGAATATTACTAACTATAAAACATTAGAATACTAAATTCAAACAAACTTTGATAATAATTTTTTTTTGAAAGTTTATAATTCAAATGCACTTTAAAAATTCATTAAAAATATCTTAGGTGACATTTCAAAAAATGTGACCAATGGTTTAAAATCTCTAAAATAAAAGATTATGAGCATATAAAAAACTTTAAATTAAATATATGACATTTGATAAAAAAAATGAACATTGCATAAAATAAGTATAGTAAGAGCAAAAAATTGCATGATTATAAATAAATGCATGAAAATTTTCAATCTCTAGACAATTAAGATATGAATATTGATGACTAAGCTATATTATGTATGTTATGTAAAGTTCTCTAGCACCATGATCATGAGAAAAATCATGTATTAGAATTGTTATCAAATAGTATTAACTGTAATGACATTGTAAAAGACTGATTAATGTAGATCTCTATTTGACCGTGACCTTATAAAATTATACATTGTAAAAACAGCTGCAATATAACATTTTGTGAGTAAAATATGAGAAGAAAATTTATTACTTATTGAAAATAACTTTTAGAGCCTTAAATAATAGCCTATAATTAAAATTATTTTTTAATTTATGAGGTTGTGTGGCTTCATGATAATCACACTATCATATTTTAATCCTTTATATGGTCATAACAAACTTGGCATAGTAGCAAAAGCTTGAGTTAACTTGGTAATATTTTCTTACTTCATAATAATATTTTACTTAATTAAATTACTACCATCCTATTAATTCAAAAAATGATTATTAAGATAAAAATTAACACATCTTCTAATAGCATAAGAACACTTAATTGAAGATTTAATATACACACCAAAAATATCTTATCATAATTTGCTATTCTTTCCCAATCACATTATACCTAAATAAACATTGCATAAATATTGTGAATTTTTCTCAGAAATCATTTATTTGATTCTTTCATCAGACATTTACACTTTACTGTGGTACTATAGGGGTGTAAACAAGCCGAACACTAGTCGTTTATATTTCGAGCTCAAAATATGTGTTCGTGTTCGGCTCGTTTGCTTAG
>JXCR01113292.1:18778-40941 GCA_002079205.1 Phalaenopsis hybrid cultivar | reverse complement strand
ATATATATATGTATATATATATATATATATAAATTAAGTGTCCCTCCAAAGCGGGGAACGGGATTCTAATTCCGGCGACCGACAGCTTCCACAGGACCTCCCCCTAAAATTAGTGTCGACAGCTTCTGGCGACTTCGCTGGGGAATAAGTTTCTCTCTCCATTTAAATCATGGAATATCATCTTCATACATCGGCAATGTGTCTACGTCCCTTGTGGACCAAATTAACTTTCTTCTGTTGGCATACTTCACCCATTTTTTTCTTAGGTAAGTACGGTCAACTCATCCAAACTTCACGACCGTCTGTTCAATCACCTTTGATCAGAGAGGTTCAGGAGTTCATTAGGACTTTTTTCTGTGTGTGGGTGTGTTGGTGGGCTAGTTCCGCCTGAGTGATGTGCATTGTGAAGTTGGTCCCGCACTGGGTCCTAAAACTTTACTTTCCCTTTTGTCTCTTTTTAGATTTTATTTGTTACTTCGCAAATTAAATCGAATTGTTGCATGTTTTCTTCTTCTTTAATTTTCTTACTTCATTAAAATTCCCCTACTTTCAAAATGATTTCACTAAAGTTTTAAAATCCTCACACATTAAAATTAAATAAAATTGCCCTATCTACAGATCAACCTTTGTTAATTTTTAGTGTTCATACTAAAGTTACAAAATGTTGGCCAAATAACTAACCCCAGAGCTTTCTTTTTGAAGCTGATGCAATGGATTTCCCTATGCTCACTTTCTCTTGCTACCTGTAGATGATTCACAATGCCTACAATGTTGCTCATACTATCAAGTTTAGAACAATATTTGATGAACTTGAAGTTGTGTTTAGAAAAGCCCCGTTTGTCATAATGAAAGTTGCCTCTCCAAAAGTTCAGGAGTCGTCTGCTGAGTTCATCCTAAACTGTCCCCATGGTTTTTCTTTTTACAACAAAGTAAAGACTACTACCACCATGGCATTTACCAAGTCTGTTATTCTCATTTTTGCTAACGGAAAAGAGGTCTTGGTTATTAAAGATAAAATTGGAGGATTCATTGTTCTACCATCGCCATTTGAAATCTGAACAAGTTTGAGATATGCGCCATTAACTTGGTCACAAAAAAGATGCCGCAGCCAAAATATTCGGAAGGCTGCTAAAGTCTAGATTTTTTAAGAAGTGTTTGTTGATGAAATTCCTCTTCAGGAGGAACTAGGATTGCTGGAAATCTATCCTCTTCTGTGAGGGAGTATGTTCCATCCCTTGATGGACACTAATGGGTACAAAAGTATCCAGAAGATTGTTATTTGGAAGGCTGCTAAAGTCTAGATTTTTTAAGAAGTGTTTGTTGATGAAATTCCTCATCAGGAGGAACTAGGATTGCTAGAAATCTATCCTCTTCTGCGAGGGAGTATGTTCCATCCCTTGATGGACACCAATGGGTACAAAAGTATCCAGAAGATTGTTATTACTTTACTGTCACCTCATGGACATGGTGGAGAGAGGAAGAAGCCTCCTCCTATCACCCAAGTCAGTACAATATTTTAGAGACTAGCTACCAAAGAGGTTTGTTCAGTCAGTGAGTTACTTAAATGAGTGGGATGTGTAGTATCCCCTCACATGAAGAAAGAAATTCTAAGAGATGTCAAATCTATCAGACGACTTTAAAGATGAATTGAAACTTTGCCTGCTTGCATTGCTATCAGGTTCTGCTTGGGAAGCAGAGTTGATACTACCATCATCACCACCAATTCTACTGTCGCTGCTCCAATACTTGCAGGTCGTCGACCAGTTAAGTCACGGCTGGGTCCAAGAATTCTACCATTTACAAATCATAAGGATGTTTCTAAAGTTCCAAAGGAAAAGATGAAGAAGTTACCCCGTACTGTATCTAGTCTACACCATAAGAAGCATGCCTCTCTCTGACGTGTCGATCCCTATGTTGAGAGAACCCATCTGAAGACATCATCGTTGAAGAAAAAGGTATGGGTACCTAAGGTTTTCGTACCTATACAATTCGGTGAGCCCATAGAGCGGGATCATGCAATGAAGCAAGGGTCCAAAGTATCCGACATCATCACAGCTATTGCTATCAAGTTGGATGAACAAGTGGAAAATGTTTAGCATATTCCCCCAGATCTCAAGATGATACAAGAATCAATAATTGAAGAAAATTTTGGGAAGCTCAGGGTCAAGATTTCTATGTTAGCCCGAGAGCATAGAGTTTTTGTTGATGATGAAGAGGAAGATTTTGACTTTAACAACTATCTTGATGAAGACTTCATGGATATTCATGTCATCAAAACTAGAGTTGTTGCATCTGCGCGCGATGACCAACCTCTTGTTGAACAGAACGTTGTAGATGATTTGTGTAGGGTTGTCCTACTAAGGGATGAGCAAATCAATCAAATGGAGAAAAGAATCGAAGAGATGGCCACTACCATGGCTGTCATGGCTACAATGGAGAGTCTCAACCACAACAGTTAGCTTCTTTAAAGCCAACCAATCAAAAATTATACTTATAACCGATGAAAGAAGGGAAGTTCCCTCGGCTAACAGGGATGATCAGCAAAAGAAGGACTTTATTTAAAGAGGCATACTAGAAAAAGAATTAAAACAAATGGTCGAACATGTTCGGGAGGCCTTGACCTAATCTAAGGGTGGTCCATTGGTTTTAAAGGGTAGACCCTACCCGGAAGAGTACGATGTCGTACCCTACCCTAAGGGTTTTTGTAACCAAACTTTAAGAAATTTGATGGGAATGGAAATCCCATACAACATATAGTGCATTTTCAAGCCAGTTGTTGTAATGCTGGAGGTAATGAAGCCTTGCTTTTCCGTCAGTTTATCAACAGCTTATCAGAGATAACATTTGATTTGTATGCCAAGTTGCCCAACAAAATATTAAAGACATTCTCAAAATTAGAGTAGTTATTTGTAAATATATTTTTTGGAGAACAGTATCATGTTTCTATTGGAGATCTTGTGATAGCAAGGAAAACGCCTAATGAGACTTTAGTGGATTATATCTTGAGGTGGAGAAATGAGAATGAAATGTGAGCCCCAGCTATAAAAACATCATGCAATTGAGATTCTATTCAAAAGCATCCATGGGCCAATATATGTCATGCGTAAGGGACTCACCATCAAGTCCTTTGAGAAGCTACTCAGCAAAGCTAGCAATCTGCAAGAAGAAGTCAAGCATATGAATTCTCATGAAAAGGACAAAAAGTCCAGGACAACCCATATATTCAAAAAGAAATTTGGAATAGTGGATAAAGGAAAGCAGCCAATGAAGATTCAGGTGGAGTATTCTCATCAGAATTCACAGCCGTCATCACAACATATCCAACAACAACAGACACAGCAGTTGGTTAGCCTAGCTAGCAGTTGCACCAGGAAGGATCATACCTAATAGAAAATAGGGGTTTGACCCTTTCAGAATGAAAGAAGTTCGTATATTCCTTCAAAGATGAAGTTGTACCCAAAATGTTCAGAAGTCTAATGAAAAAGCCTAAATTTAGATTGCTAGGTCCAACAAAACCTGAGGAAGTCGACAAGAAAGATCAGCTTAATTATTGCTCATACCACAGATTGCTTGGACATACTATAAAGGAATGTTTCATCTTCAAGAATTGGCTCGAGAAGAATTTTAAAGAAGGAAATATAAAAAACCCGAAGGAATATTTAAAACCTGAAAAAAGGTTTTGTGAATTTGATTTCAGTAAAGCCAATCAATCCAATAGATCCGTACTCAGAAAAGGATGGATGGAGTTTAGTTTCGAGCAAGTCATCCAAAAAGATACTGGATCAGATTCAGGCCGCTTCAGCGCACGCAGCCGTTCAAAGTATACAACCTACTTGGCCAAAGATAGAGATTTTGCTAGAGAACCACCACAACTAGAAGAGAAAGAGAAGAGTGACATTGTGAAGATCAATAGCACGGGGGGTAGGATAGGGGCTACCTCTGCTAGATTGCTTATCTCGGTTTCAGGGAAGAAATTCCTTGAACCCCTGACAATGTATGATTATCTTTTTGCCCCACCAGGGTATTATGAATATAATGATTATAATTTTGGCTACATTTTAACTATTTCTAGTGATAACGTAATTGACTTTGCTCAATCTAACTATGATCTCAATTCTCAAACTGATCCTCAAATTGTACTTAAGTCTGATGAATGAGTTAACGAGAATGAAGAAGATGTCGACAACACTGGTTATGATAGCACCAAGAGTGAGGAGCTAGTCCTTGAGTGCCACGGTGGACCACTTGCTATCAGTTTGGATCTCTCCGATGAAAAAGAAGAGACACAAGAATTTTTTGCCTATAGCATCTCAGGAAGAAGAAATCACATAAATAAATTTAAGGAGTGGAAAAGTGTTTCCCCTAAGGTCAACTCCAGTGGATAAAGGAAAATAAATAGATACTCAGGTAGAGCTACCTCCACCTCTGCCAATGAAAGAACCACATAATCAAGAAAATATTGGAGGATTATACAAAGTGGATTATAACTTGCTAGTTCATCTTAGGAGATTGCTGGCCAAACTAAGCATTTTACTATGCTCTAATCCTGTCAAAGGAACGAGAGTCTCTATTTACAGCCTTGCTTGACCCATAGATGTACTTAGCTCAATTAGTCAGCACATCCTAAGATGAAGTTTGTTTGTTACAAGAATAACCTAGGATAGCCTTCATAGATAAAGACTTGTTGCTCGGTACCACTGTCCATAATTGACTGCTGTACATATCAGTTAATATCGACAGATTTGTATTATCCAAAGTTTTGGTAGATCCTAGAGCATCACTCCACTTAATGAGTCTACAGTCATTGCCCTATTTGGATATTGAAGCACAAGAGCTTACAGCTGATAAAATGATATTAAGGGGATTCAACTAAAAGGGGGAAAGAGCCCTTGGATCAATTACATTGCTAATGAAAGTTGGATAATTAGTAACAACCACAAAATTCCATATCATCGACACCGAGACCTCTTTCAATGCTCTACTTGGTTGACCATGGATTCACGAACACAACATAGTTCCATCATCTCTACATCAAAGCATTACAAAGAATGACAAGAACATTGCATTAAAGGAGATTTACAACCATTTTGAGTTCATGATGTGGGCATTCATGAAGATGCCACCTACTATGCACCTCCAAAAAAAATAATCTTTTCTCGTGAAGTTGAGCCAAATGAAGTACAAGATTCAAAAGGATCACAAAGAGGAGGCAATTCAACTTTGCTTCAACGATCTACCACCATTTCTTCACTGGTAGGGGTTTTTTTAGCCCATACACCTGAGATCGAGGCCGGGGACATTGACGAGGAAGAACCAACATGATTGTTGAACGTACTAGTCCAACCATAAACATCGACATGGAAGAAAAATCTGATGAAGAAAGCTCTGAGGAAGAAATGATGATGATAAAATAGAAGAAACCACAGTATAAAATTCCCTTGGAAGATGTGGAGAAACATGAATATGAGTCGATGTATGATTAGATTAACCACTATGTGAACGCTATGACCCTTACTCCAATCTACCCTAAAAAGGTTGAGAGTTTAGAGGTCAAGGAAGTTAGTAGTGTTGGTTTAAAGCCGATCGTATTTTATCGTGCTTCCCCTTCTACTAGTTTTAAAAATCATGTAAATTTAGAAGAGCATTCTAATAAATTAATGGAATTCCATTTTGGTTACTTTTCTCCTTGTGTAAAAAAAATAATTCAATAAGGATATGTGCCCAAAAAAAGGCCAAAGGATAAACAAAAACTTTTTGAAAAATTGTGGAATGTTAAAAGTCAAACTCCTAACTCGGAAGAAGGACTCGGATTTGGTATTGTAGAACTAGTCGATGACTCTAAATTTTGCATGGTTGTTACTAACAGATTGGAAGAGGATTGCCTCAATGTATATGATGACTATTAAGATCACTTAATAGGTGATGCTCCACCAGAATTTGAAGAAGAGACTAAGTCAACTTTTGATGAATTGAAGGTGGACAACCTCGGGACTGAAGAACAGCCCCTGCCAACATTTATAAGTTATTTACTCAACAATTAAGAATCTATAGAGCTAATCAAGCTATTATCATAATTTAAAGATTGCTTCGCCTAGAGTTATGATAAAAATGTCAGGGTTATCCCCAGAGGTCACAGTGCATAAACTCAGGGTGGACAAAGATATGACCCCGTTAAAACATGCTCCTCGAAGAATGTGCCTCAAGATAGAGTAACAATTCATTGTCAAAGTAAAGAAATTATTAGATGCTAACTTTGTAAGGGAAGAGCAGTACCACACGTGGTTAGCCAATGCTGTATGTGTCAACTTTAGGGATTTAAATAAAGCATGTCCAAAAGATGAGTTTCCATTACTGATACCACAATTAATGGTGGACATCGCATCGACACATGATATTTTCTCTTTCATGGATAGATCATCAGGATATAACCAAATCAAGATGACTCCAGAAGATGCAGCACTTATAGCCTTCAGGGCACTGATTGGGATCTTTTATTGTACAGTGATGCCATTCGAGTTGAAGAATGTCAGAGCAACATATCAATGAGCTATGATAAAGATCTTTGACAACCTCATTCACAACCAAGTAGAGTTCTACGTGGTTGATTTGGTCATCAAGAGCAAGAAAAAATAGACCATTTGTATGATTTGAGGATTGTGTTCGAACGATTACGATAATATATTTTCAAGATGAATCCCTTAAAGTGCACATTCGGTGTCACCTCCGATAACTTTCTAGAATTTTTTGTCCATTGTCATGGACTCAAGATTGACCCAGATAAGATTAAAGCTATTTTGTAAATGCCTCCTCCCAAAACCTTGAAACAACTACGTTCCTTCCAAAGAAAGTTGGCATATCTGAGGCGTTTTATTTATAATCTTTCAGGTAAGTGTTAGCCCTTCTCATCATTAATTAAAAAGGATGTCAAATTCATTTGGGAAGAGAAATGTCATTGGGCCTTTGATGACATTAAGCAACACTTAATGACACCATCTATTTTGGCAGCCCCTATCCCAGGAAAACAGTTGATAATTTATACCAAGGCCTTAGAATACTCTTTTGAAGCCCTGTTGGCTCAGTTCAATGACCAGGGTAAGGAAAAAGCACTATAATACTTGAGTCACCGTCTAATACTGTCGAAGGTAAAGTATCTGTCTATTGAGAAGCATTAACTAGCTTTAATTTTTGCAGCCCAAAAGCTTAGGCTTTACATGCTTTCTCATAAAATTACTCTTATTTCAAAAGTTAATTTGTTATAATATTTGATGACCCAACCAACACTTTCCAGACATTTAGCAAGGTGGTTGATGATTTTATTGCAATTCGATATAAATTTTTTCCCCTCCGCGCTATTAAGGGACAAATTCTAGCAGATTTTCTCACAGTGGACCCACTTCCAACTGGGTCCCTGCTCAACGATGAATTATCAGATGAACAGATACTACAAATAGAATCGTCTAGTGCATGCAGTGGAAAATGTATTTTAAAGGAGCTGCTTTAGCTAGAAAAGATAAAGAAGCATAAATAGTTATACCAGGCAAAGCAAGAATTGGTCTGATTTTCATCATGCCAAATAGGGGTATGCTGAGATTCTCCTGCCACCTGGGTTGGAATTGGAAATCTCAATGGTTTTACCAGAAATTGCCATCTATGGTGACTCTCAGCTCGTCATCCAAAAAGTTGTCAGACAATACAAGATTTTTAAGACAATGCTGGCAGAATACCACATGTACACAATGAAGCTGTTAGATCAGATTCCCAAAATGACTCTATATCTAATTCCTCAAGGAGATAACGCCCATGCCGATTATCTAGCAAAACTTGTCAAGGAAATAACATGTCCACTGCAGGATTCCATCGACATTATAGTTCAAGGATGATGAGTTTTGTCTCGGATCGACCTCGATAATTTACATAAACTCGAAAGAGAATAAGAAATGGTGCTTGCAGCTGCTAAGATCAATAAAGATTGGCGCAAGCCATTAATAGAATATTTGCAAACTAGAAGGCTGCCAGAAAATAAGTCTGAGGCATATCACATCATAAGAAGGCCTATTTCATATGCTCTATTGGGTGATGTCCTCTACAGAAGATCGTTCAATTAGATGTGGTTGTGATGTCTGAGCAGAGCGGAAGCCCAGAACATTGTCAAAGAAGTCCATGCCGGATTGTGTGGTGCTCACCAGTCAGGGTCAAAAATGAAAATAAAGATCAAGTGACTCGGATATTATTGGTCAGCAATGATATTTGATTGCATGGATATAGCTAGAAGGTGTCACCTTTGTCAAGTTCATGGGGTGGTCTTACACCAACCTCCGATTGTGCTACACCCAATAGTTGCCTAGTGGTCATTCGAGTGTTGGGGCACAGATATAATAGTTTTGATAGACCCTCCATTCTCTAAGGGAAATAGATTTACTCTTACCGCTATGAACTACTTCTACAAATTGGCAGAGGTTGTGCCTTTACAAGAGGTTACAACATAGTATGTTCTGTAATTTTTTAAAAGCCAGATTGTATACCATTTCGGTGTGCCGTATAGAGTGATTTCTGATAACGGGATAGCCTTCAAGAGCACAAAGATCAATAACTTTGTCAAAAGACATGGGATAGACTGGAGGTACTCTACAATTTATTATCCCAAAGCAAACGGCCTGGCCGAGGCCTTCAATAAGATACTCATGCAAATCTTAAAGAAGATATTGGATGAAAACAAAGGAGATTGGCATAATAAAATATTAGAAGCTTTGTGGGCCTACCAGATAATGTTCATAACTCCCACTCAATGTACACCTTACGCAATTGTGTACGGGTCCGAGGCCGTACTGCCACTGGAGGTTTAGACACCGTTTCTCAGAGTCGGCATTGCCAGCCAGATCACAACTGAAGAAAGTGCAAAACTCAGACTTGAAGAATTGGAAAGTATTGAAGGAAAATGATTGGAAGCATAACAACATTTGGAGCTTTACCAAACAAGGACGTGCAACCTCATGACAAATTGGTCTGCTCGAGGGCGTTCAAAGTTGGTGACCTCGTTCTTGTCCTCAAAAGACCTATTCTTTCACATCGTAAGATAGGTGGATAGTTTGAACCAACTTGAGCGGGATAATTCGTCATAGAGAAAGTTTACTCGGGAGGAGCTTACCAGTTGGTGGATTTCCCGATTTTATGCTGCTTGAAATCAACTTTTCTGAAATTTTGATTGTTTTGAGGTTATTTACTTGGCCAAGTGTCTGTAACTAGGTCCAAAATTTTGTAATAAATTAAACACAATAAAATAAAAATTTTGGATTTTTCTCACTATATTTCCCTTCTTCTGTTTTTTATTTTGAAATTTCATTAAATCAAATTAAATAAAATTTGCACATGTACAAATTAAAACTTGTGTTTAATAAGTGCTTCGATTTTGTTCTTGTTCATGCTGAATTTCAACGCACCGATGTTTTTCTGTCTTCTATAGAAAAATGTTGGGACGAAAGTTGATTTTTACCTTTAGAAATGGCTTAAATCTCACACTAAATAGAGAAAGGGCAGCTCAGGGTGGCATTGTAGATTTTGACTTAGACTTCGGACAGGTCAATGTAAACTATGAGGGTCCCCTAATGGACTTAGTCAGCTGCCAAGAAAAGGAAGGGTTGTCATCGCTGCTGAGAATTGGTACTAAGGAAGACTCCTCTCTGAAGAGGAAGAAAGTGATAGCATAACATAATTCAATGGGGGGGAAATAGCCATTTTTCGTTCTGTGATAATCGCTCCAACGGGGGATCTAATCAGTGTTGATGAAGAAAGGGTGTAGAATGCACCACTAAGAAGAACTTAACGCTAAAATTCTAATTGTTGCAAGCACAAAGCTTTTCTACAAAAGGAAAAGAGACTCAGGAAGGAGGCAAAAAATATACTCACCCAGATTCCTGAGGGAAAAGTTTTTGATCCTTGCATGAGAGAGACCTCTACTAGTCCTCCTGCTACGGAGGAGGAGTCGGAGTTTCCTGCAGAGCAGATACTACCAGTAGTACCAAATGAACTTTACAAGGGTTACCCATTGTGCAACATTGAAGTTCCTATTTGCATTCATGGAATTCCTAACATGTAATGTTCTCCACTTAGACCACTATAGTTTTTTTGAGGAGTTCATAACCGCTGTCACAGGAAGTCTGGAGACAGTTTACCCGGACACTGAGCCTTATATTTCATTACCTATAGAGCCAAGTCAGACATGGTATCCTATAGATGTGGAGATGCCTCAATCATCTCAAAGGATCCCCACGATAAAAATGGAAAGGATGAACAAAGTTAAGAAATGAGAATTTAAATTCTATGAGGAAATACAACGAAAATTTGTCAACATTTTTGAGGACTTAGAGCTGTATACAAAAGCCTTCTCTGAAAATGATGAAAGAATAATTCTAGATTGCATTTTTGATATGAGGTACAGAGGTCAAGCTGGTCTGCTAATGGAGAGAAGTTATTCAAAACCACAAAAATGGTTGTTAGAAAAGGGCAGGATAACCATCCAATGTGGTTGTTGTTATAATTTCACCAAAGATAGGTAAGGGAACCCCCCAGATATCTTAAGAAATGATGAGTTGGATCCTATGCCTTCTAAAATAAAGAGGATGATCAAGAGGATGGTCAGATAGAGTATACTACCTATCGATTGCATTACAAACAGTGGTATAATCAACATCTACGATGAAAGAGATTGTATTCCCTCGCACATAGACTATCATGATTTTGTGAGGCCTTTCTGCATGGTGTCCTTCATGAGTAAGAGCAACATACTATTTGGAAAATAAATCGATGTTATCAGCCCTGGGGAGTTCAGGAGATCTGTTGAGATTCCACTATCGATGGGTTCAGTACTAATTCTTAAAGGAAATAGAGCAGAACTCGCCAAGCACTTCATTCTAGGAGTACGACACCGGAGAGTGTCTTTGACATTCAGAAGAATGTACGACAATAAAATACCATATAGGTTTCAACAAGATCCAAAGTTAGAGGATCTACACCTGTACGAGCTATGAGGTGATTGCACCTCTAAGTACACATAAAATGAATTCTTGTCCTGGAGTGTGGCTTAGTAGGTCAGCTTGATCAGGAGCTCATTCCACAAAGGACATAAGACAGTTTTTGTCACCTTTTATACTGCATCAGAGTAGCATATATGATATGTACTCAGCATATGATGTTTCAGATGTATTCAACATTTTGTCTCTTTTGATGCTTTTAGCATGTATTTAGTCTATACACCTGTTTGAAGCAGATTAATGAAATTTCTTTCAGAGTTAAAAATATTTGTCAAATTGCCCTTTTTGTGTGATTGATAAAGAGCCGTGGAACCATACATTGGCTTTAAATTTTAATGAATGAAGAACAATATAACGAAAGTTTGATATTAAAATTTCAACTTGATTTTGAAAATCAACCAATGAAAATTAAATTTTCAAAATGTACTTTAATAATTAAATGTGATAAAAACAACAAGAAAAATAAAAATTTTACTTGAGTTTGTTTCTCTCAAATTCAAGGATTCTCACTCTTCACTTGTGTAGCACGAATATCCTTGCATATATCAATTTCTTTACATTCTCATGGAGTATTTAACTCCTCGCAAATCTCTTCAATCCTTTTGCACTATTATCAATATTCGCATCCCACATGTTTGTGGGCTCAACACCACAAACCATTTTAAACTATGTTCACTTTGTTCTCGGGAACAGTGTCGGCACTCTGATTCTCAATCTTTCCTTCAAGATAGGTTTTGAGACCATCTTAAATGGAGTATGGCATTCTATTCTCACACATCCTCACATTTAGGGTAGGCTTTGACATCCTATTCCCATCCTTACATTTGGGGTAGGCTTTAACGTCCTATTCTCATCCTTATATTTAAGGTAGGCTTTGACATCCTATTCTATCCTTGCATTCAAAGTAGGCTTTAACTTCCTATTCCCATCCTTACAATCGGGGCATTGACGTCCTATTCCTATCCTTACATTCAGGGTAGGATTTGACATCCTATTCTCATCCTTACATTTGGGGTAGGCTTTCACATCCTATTCCCATCCGTACATTCGGGGTAGGCTTTGACGCCCTATTCTCATCCCTACATTCGAGGTAAGATTTGACGTTTGATTCTCATCCGTACATTCAAGGTATGATTTTACCTCCTATTCTCATCCCTACATTTGGGGTAGGCTTTGACGTCCTATTCCCATCCGAACATTTAGAGTAGGCTTTGACGTCCTATTCCAATCCTTACATCCGGGTAAGCTTTTATGTTTTATTCTCATCCCTACATACATTCGGGGTAAGCTTTGATGTCATATTCCCATTCTTACATTAGAGGTAGGCTTTGATGTCTTATTCTCATCCTTATATTCAAGGTAGGCTTTGACATCCTATTCTCATTCTTACATTTAGGGTAGGCTTTGACGTGTTATTCTCATCCTTACATTAGGGTAGGCTTTGACGTCTTATTTCTGTCCTTATATTGGAGGTAGGCTTTAACACCCTATTCCCATCTTAACATTTAGGGTAGGCTTTGACACTCTATTCTCATCCTTACATTCAGGGTAGGCTTTGATGTCTTGTTCCCATCCTTATATTCAGGGTAGACCTTTGATGCCCTATCCTCATCTTTGCATTTGAGGCAGGTCTTTGACACCCTATCTCTTCCTTACACTTGTGTTTTCTACTCAATCTGGTTTCCTCACGCATAATTTCATCTCCTTAAAATTTTAAATTATAATCCAAACTAAAGTTTTGAGATATTCAATTTGAATCAGGTATTTAATGGGACTGCGGGTTTGCCTGACGATTGTCCCCAAAATCTCCTTTCTTTACACTGGTGAGAAACTATGTTATTCCCCAGTGGAAATAGCTGTCACTCAATTCTAGTCTTTGTTTTAGGTCTGCTGACATAGAAGTCTGTGTTTGTGTTTTTCATCTTGTTGGTCAACACCAATACGCTCGATGTGCATACCCAGCACACCAAACTTGTTGGGGGTCCATTTTTTTACCTCACTTTTGGTTAAGGTCTAGTTTCCTCTTTAGAGGCCTAGGGTCTAGCCATAGGAATTTTTTGTTGACTATTCATAGAGGACTAGAAAAGGAACCCTCGCCAATAGAAATTCTAAACTCTTCTCTGGTCAACTTGAAGTTCCACATATTGGTCCTAACCTCTAGCACTTAGTAGGTGGGGACAATACGTGGGAGCTCAATGAGAGTTCCTATAAGTTTTCTTGGCCTTAGGGTGGACTATGGGTGTTGGTCTTGAGCTAGTGCATACATTATCATTCACTTGCACATTACACCCAACTAACAACCCTAAAACCAAACTTGTTAGCTTTAATCCATTGATCTTCTAAGAGACTCATGTAGATGGTCCCCTAAACCCACTAGCCATAGGCTAGCGTCTAGATAAGACCAGTACAGAAAGAACCTAAATGGATATTTCATTTGTCCATGTCTTAAATAGGGTGGTGACACCCCAATTTTACCAAAATACCTAACTTAACCTTTTACCCCCCAAATCTACCCAATTTACCAAAACACCCCCAAACCCTAAGTTTGCACAAAATTCTCAATTTCACCCAAAATACCCAAATTTTTTCAAAGATCATCTCAAACCATTTGAAACCATCCAAATTGCCCAAAAACTCCCAAAATTGCCAAAATTACCAAAATAACCCCAAAATTGCCAAAATTACCAAAATACCCTTGGTGGCCCAAACTTTTCCAAAACCATTTCAAATGTCCCTAAAACTAACTTTTATCCTTCAATTGAACCCAATTTGACCAATTTGACCCCTTTTGACGAAAATCCCTAAATTGCCTTTAAAGGCCCAAGTACTCAATTCACCCCAAATGTCCACCAATTTGGTTCCAATTTCTCCTAATTTCAACTATAATCTCAAACTCATCATAAAAAAACTCAAATTGTGCCAAATCTCTACCCAATTGACCAATACTTTGAGTCCAATTTCACCCAAATCCAAAACCCCCAATTTTGCCCCAATATAGCCAAATCTCCAAATGTCCCGAAATTGAATGCCCAAATCCCAAAAGTAACCCAATTAATGTTGAGAACTCTTCATAACATCCCCCTAGACAATTTTGAACCCTTAATTTGGACTTAGCCAAAATTTACTCTAACCTAAAGCCAAGTCTAACCCAACATCCCAAAATCGATCAAATGTCTAATATTCTTCAAATTTACCCTCCAAATCAATTCAAAATCACTACAAATATTTTCTAAACTCTTTATGAAAATCATCTACACCAAATTTCTCAATCGATTGAGTTTAATTTCATGGATAGCGCAACCCAAACCCAACTTCAAGCCAATTTGACCTAAATTCAACACAGGCACCAAAATTGACCAAGTCATGCCAAGTTGATCAAGCCAAAGCTTCTACAACCAACCCTTAGATTCTAGTGACCAGGATAGAGTCACCTAGCCTACCCTAAATGATCTATGGACCAATGGCCATTTGATTTAATGGATTTCACCCATATTTCTATTTCCCTGAGCCAAGAGGTGATCATACCCTAGCCAGCCACCACCTAAGCCACCAAAAATAGTTAGCTCAAAAGAGCCCAAGTTGGCCAAAACACAAAATTGAACTCACCTGAGCTGGTTAAGCTTGATTGGTTGTTAAGGCCTTTCTTCCCTCCACGTAGGCAGCACCCTGGCCACCTCAACTTTGCTTGAGATCTATCATAGTCTATTCTATTTAAACCAACCCCTCTATAGCCATGAGAGAGAGTTAGCAAAATCCTTAATGAAACTCTGTCAATATTCTTCTAAAGACTCTCCAAGAACTCCTCAGCTCAATCCTGTTGTTTTCCCCCCTCTAGTTCCCACTGTTAAAGCTCAATTTTTAGTTTAAAATTCGAGCCCAAACTAAGACAGATTTACCCAAACCTCCATAGTCCACCAAAGTTCAATTAATTGTGCCCACACCATCACCAGAGGGAAAGGAGTTGATTACCGAAAAAATCTCCATGACAGAGAGCCCCTAACATAGAATTTGATAAACACCTAAAATCAAGCTGGGTTGAAATTACACCTAGACAATTCACCACAACCCAGGACTTCATCTGAAGGTTTCTTAGACCCAATCAATACTACTACAACCATATGATTAAGGCCTCTTCTCTTAGACAAAGGTATTGAGCCTCAACCCTAAACTGAGCTTCATTTGATTCTCCATATGTATTTATTGTATTTCATACTGTATAAGCCATATAGATATGTTCTTCTTGAGTAGATGAAGGTGTATTAACAAACATGAAGTGATTTGGTTGAGTCTTGCTCGAGATCTTTAGGTTTTAGTGTGAACGGCTTGGGTTAGATCATTTGGGGATGATGAACGGATGTAATCCAATTGCTTGTTTATTCTATGCACAGTCGTGATGGAGCCGGAAGAGTGTATGGAATGAAAAGGTAGGCTGACGAGGCGGCTCCATGATTGGCGTCGTTGAATAATGGAGCATCGCATGGAGACTTCAAAGCTACCGAGGTTGAGTTGGCGTTGTGTGTTTAAGTAGAATAATCTAGATTTTCTTGATTAATTTAAATTTAATATCTTTGCATAGAAAAATCATAAAAATAAATTAAAATTATCTACTTGCTTAATGAATAGAGGAGAATAATGTGGACCAAAAATAAAAATTATTTTCTTACTCTTTGATTTTTAATTAATTAAATACTCTGTGTGGTATTTCAATTCATCATTGCTAAGCATTGCTCACTATAGTTTGAAATTTTGGGGTTTGTTCTACATGATAGAGGTTATGTTCTCTGATTTTGACAAGCTCAGAGGACATCTTTGTGCTTCTAACCCAAATTTTCAAGCTAAGATGACTATTTTGGCTTGAATTAATTATATAAATTAAAATTACACTTGGAAAATTATGGGCAAAATTTTAGTAGCTTGTCTGAGTTCAGAGAAGCCTAGGAAAAATATCATGATGGCTTGAATAATTTCGTGAATTTCTATATTTAGTTAAGTGTATATATCTTATATTAATTTATTTACTTTAAATATTCATTAAAAATTAACAAAATCAATTCCACATTGTGTGTAAAAATCATGTTAATCCACTGTAAAAATTTGAAAATTATTTAATTAAGTTTAAGCCCTAAAGTTGATTTTTCAAGAAACATTGTATTTTTTGTACAAAAATAATCATATTAAATTTAACACACTTAGGAAAATTATGAAAAGTGGTTTTCAAAGTTTCTTGTGATCAGGAGCACTTAGGAAAAATAAAAATCATTTTTGATAAAAATAATTTATTTTTTAGCTTTATTTTGAAATAAAAACAAATAAAAAAAATTTAAAAATACCACAAACACAAAAATATTTCAAAATATTCCTAATGGTTCCCTGACCACTTGGGACTCATTAAAAAAAATTTTCTAATTTTTCTAAGTTAAAAATAAATTTCTAAAAGGCTTAAAAAATGTATTTCCTTTATTTTCTCATTAAAATAATTATAATAAAAAAATTAAAAATTCTAAATATAAAAAAGTTATTTCTTTGAGTTCTCTGGACTCAAAGAGGTTTAATAAAAATGCTAAAAATAATTTTTGGTAATCAAAACATATTTTCCATTTAATTAAATCAGAAAAATCAATAAATAATTATAAAATTAAATTAAAACTTAATTTAGAAAATCATAGTATTTTGTCTATGTTTTTTCTCTGATCTAGGGAACCTCTATTACTTTTCTCATAAACCAAAAGCTTTACATTGATAATAACAAAAAACAAGAAAAATTCTATCGTCTAAGTTAAAATAATTATGTAAATTAAATATAAATTTGAAAAACCACATTTTTCACCTCTAATGCTTTAATCACTCTATGGATAAGGTACTCTAAAATCTATTAAGTCACATAAATTATGCTTCATGATTTATGAGGTGAAGAACCCCAAGAGTAAAGTTGTCATTTTTGGATTTTGGTGCCTTAATCAAAATTTAGGATTAACCAAAGGTAAAATGTGTAATTTTGATCCTAATGAATATGTTTGGATGATTGAAATATAATAGGTAAAAGGTAAAAACCAACTTGTGACCTTCCCATGATAAGAATAAAATTATGAATTTCTAAATCATCAGAATTTGGAAGTTAATCAAAATCAAATAGTTTTCAAGTGATGGGCTTAAACTAGGGAGATTATTTTTCACTTTTGATTAAGTCCACAATTAATGATGATCTATTTTTTGTAATCAGAATACACATCACCTCAATTAAAATTCTAAACCTTTGTTAATTTTTCTAACATTAGAATAAAGGGCTTGATAGTGATTTAGGCTTGATATTTAATTCATTTGATAGGATTTAGAGGATAGTATGACTAATGATTAGCACTATAGGCCCAGCTTTAGTGATGAGAGCAAAAGTCCTTAATGACTGAAACTTGCCTTAGGGGCGTTCACCTGCATAACTTTTAAGTGAAATATCAACTGATTAATTGGGTACCCTATCCTTGGGACAATTAAAATGTCAAACTTTACCGAGTAATGGGGTAATTTTAATTTGACCTGGGATGATTAATAGAGTAATATGATAAGTTTAAAATGAACTCAAATGTTTTAAGGGATCTTTAAAGCAATTCAGGGTCATTCCCCGAACACTTTATAGTCTCTTGAATATTTTGATGAACAAATTGAACTTGTTATATCTTATTCTAAAATCATCCATTAAGATAGTTTAGGACGCAATAAGTCATAACTTGGGGTTTGTTATTTACACCTTCAACTACTCGAAATTTGCATATCTTACTTAATCCCCTGCAAAAATACATAAATTTTGTAAAATACTAACATTTCAGCTGGAATGCCGAGAAGATGGCATGTACGCTTTTATAGTGTTATTTAATTTCTATCATCTTCCTTTCTGTAAATATTTTAAGCTGCATGGGTGTGTACCTTATTTCACTTGGAGAATATAAACAAATTTTTGAAAAAATAATCAACATTTTTAAAAACAAACATTTAATTGTTTCAAAGGTAACCATAAATCCTTTGAAATTTTATTAAACTTAAAATTTTCTTTTGAATTTACAGGAGTCCCTCGTAGGAGGTAACCCACGGTTGCTAAAGACATCTCCCCGATTTAAATGGGTTTCACAACTCGTTTAAGCTAACTAAATTTAAAATAAAATGGTGATACCGGAATGAGGGAACCATGGGATCCTAACCGGTGTCGCTTTAATCAACTTTAACTTGCCCATAATAATCATAACATTAGGAAACATTTGATTTGACATAAAAACTTGATACATTAGAAAACTTGACCTCCAAACCTAATACTTCTCTTAATCTTTACAATTTGACAGTTCTAAACTCAAACTTGCTACAACGAGGAGCTTGGAGCTAGCATTGCGGGCAGCACAACCATCTTCAATAGCAAAACAAATCTACACTAGCTAAACCATTTCATAGAATTAAACAACTAAGCCATAGAATTTTGAGGTTGTCCACCTTGTGTGACATAAATCCTCAACTTATCTTTAGGTTTTTGTATAACCCTACTATATAAATTAAGCCCTAACCTGTTTTAGGATTCTGAGGTTGTCATTCATTACGACCTAAATCCTAACATCTTTCAGGCCGATTTGTGTAATCGTTTCACATGGATGTAAGCCCTACTTAATAAAATTAATAAGGTGAAATATTTCAATATTTCTCCTCTAAATTGAAGCTAAAAGTAGGATAGCTTGGGAAGTCACCGAGGTTCTCCTCAGGATCCGTGATATCCTTTAGTTCTTCTTCCTTTAGATTCCAAAAATAAATGTTCCAAATTTGAGTCATTCCCTTTTCACACCTCTTTGTCCGACCTTTTAAAAAGTCTCATTCCCTTGAAATTCTTAAAGACAATATCCCCTGATTTTTATCGAGAGTTTTCTTGGGTGACTTCGATTATCTAATACGTAATTAACTATAAGGGATTGCCTTTATAGGAAACTTTAACGAACCCAGCTTAATATAAACCTTATTTAATTTTTCATATTAAATAGGAGAACTTTTCAGCTTATAATAAAATGGTTTCACAGACCAAACAGATGTCATATATTTCTTAGATTATTTGATCAAGCCTCACTAACAAGTCATGGGAGATAATCAAACAAATCACAGGAGATAATCAAAGATGAAGTACTTTCAGCTATCCAGAGTTTTTTCCTTTGATCCAAACATTGTTCTCATTCCTAAAACTACTGTTTAAAAGAATTGGAATGATTATAGGCCTATCAGTCTTACTTCAGTTAACAGTAAAATGATTAGTAAAATTCTAGTTGGAAGACTTCAACCTCACCTTGGCAGGCTTATATGTGAGAACCAATCTGCCTTTGTCAAAGGCAGATCCATTATTAACAATGTACTGCTTGCTCAGGAATTACTTTTGGACTTGAACAAACCTTGCAGAAGTGGAAATCTAATTTATAAATTAGATATCAAGAAGGCTTATGACACCATCTGCTATGATTTTATTTTGTATGTCCTAACTACTACAGGCTTCTCCCAAGCTTTTTGTCTCCCAAGCTTTTTTTACTCTCATTCACAGGTGGCTCAAGGACAACAATCATTTTGTCTTAGTTAATGGGCAAGCTTGGGGACACTTTTCTACTTCTAGAGGTCTAAAGCAAGGGGATCCTTTATCTCCTACTACTTTCATCTTAGCTATGGACCATCTCTCAAGAATGTTTAATAAAGACCTTCTGCCCCTCAACTATGCCAGGTACCATAGTAAATCCAAAGTAGCAGTTTCACATTTAATTTATGTAGATGATATTATGGTATTTTCAAATGTTAACAAGAATGCAGTGAAAAAGATAGTCAATTGCCTGCAGAAGTTCCAATTGCATTCTGGGATGTCTCTCAATTCAGATAAATGCAACATTTACTTTAGCAAGGCTACTCCAATGGGGCATAAGCATTGGATTCTTGATCAGACTAAATTCAATAGCTCTCATCTTCCAATTAAATATCTTGGAGTTCAATTGATAAAAGGAAGAGCTAAACAAACTCAGTTTGAGGATGTGTTGGGAAAAATCTCTACCAATCTATCCTGCTGGTCAAACCATTTTCTGTCCAATGGAGGTAGAATTACTTTGTTGAAGAGAATTATAACTACTTTCCCTTCCTACATTCTTCAAATGACTACTTTAAAGAAAAGTACTCAAATACAAATGGAAATGGTGTTTAATAGATTCCTATGGGCTAGTTAGAGGCAGCAACATCATTGGGCTAGCTGGCAAAAGTTAGCTAAACCCACTTTGGCTGGTGGTATTGGTTTTAAAGTCTTGCAGCATCTTATTCAAGTAAACCTTTGTAAAATTTGGATTAACTTTAGAGAGCAGCAATCTCTTTGGGCTAAATTTATGAGGAGCAAGTACTGAAAAGAGAATCATCCTTGCACTATGGTTAGGAAGACAAGGGACACTAGCCTCTGGGTACAAATGCTTAAAATCAGAGAGCAAGTAGAGGATTTATTTCTCTGGGACCTTAGCAAATGTAATATCAACTTCTGGTTGGACACTTGGTGTCCCAAAGAGATACTGAAGTCTAACTAAGATAATATAAGCACTCAACTGCAAGTGGCTGACTGATGGGAGGATAATTCCTGGTCTTTACCTATTCTTAAAACCATTCTTCAAGAATAGTCTACTATTCATATTAGCAGAATCCAGTTTGATAGATCTAAAGCTAATAAATTTGTTTGGCAGGGATGTGCACATCAAAGTTTAACTAAATTAATTTATATGAAACTCAACACTTGGGAACATAAACCTTGGGGAGACTTAATTTGGCACAAAAGCTTATCCCCTTCTATGTATTTCTTCAGCTGGAGGATGATTAACGGATTCCTTCCTACTGATGACATACTTAAGCTTAAAGGACTAAGAGGACCCTCTCAATGTATTTTATGTTGTAAGGAGGAGGAGTATATTCCTCATCTATTTTTCAAATGTTGTTTTGCCCAGCAGGTTTGGACTAACCTTACTAAGAAACTTAACATTAATACTATGTATCTTGAATGACTTAATATTAATACCTACTGGAAGAGTTGGAATTCTGCAAAACTTGGAATGGTGCCTTTTATGGTGGTCTGGTTCTTTTGGATGGCTAGGAATAAGGCCAAATTTGATGCTCAGCCCACTTCCATATCTAAAGTAACTAGAAACTGCATCTCTTTCCTTCATAAATTAATTCTTTATAATAATTTTCCTTGCATTAGCTCTCTCCCGCAGAATGAAAGGTATCACTCTCTAAAAGTAACTATTATTTTTTGGCATCCACCTACATGACTTTATATAAAAATCAATACTGATGGTAGCTTTTCTAAATTTGGTGCTGGAGTGGGTGGTGTTCTTAGGGACCTTACTGCAAATTTTTTACTTTATTGTCAAACTCTTGTTGTTGCCACAGATGTTTTGGAAACTTAGTTGATTTTTATTTATTAGGCTATTACCTTTGCCAAGATGAACCATTGGCAACATTTACTACTAGAAGGGGACTCCCAGATTCTTTTGCAGCTGATACAAGAAGGCAGGCCCTCATCCTGGCATCATTTACAATGGGTAAAAAAGATCCAGTCTCTTAAAAATTCTATGAATATCTAGCTCTCTTTCATTTACAAGGAAAGGAATAGACCTGCAAATGGGCTTGCCAGGTCTGGTATGCTTACACTTGAAAGTGTTGTTTCTTACTGCCCACCCCTTGCACTTCTTTTTCTGATGGATGGGGACCTTTTGTCTGCTTCCCACTTAAGAGTTACAGCTTGATCTCTTGCTATTGCTAGTTTACTGCTTTGAAGAGCCTTGACTAGAATGACAGTAGCTAGTGGGACATGGTTCATTTTTGGAGATTTACTGGTACAGTTTCTTTTTTTCCTTTATTTTTCTTAAGGGAGCAATACTTGTATTTTGGGACCAAAAAATATATAGATGAATATATATTTTTTCCCTTTTAGCTTCTATTTTTGTGGTTGGACTATCCCCTTATGAATGAGTAACATTATATTTGGTTTTCTAGATTGGCGACCCTTCCCAACCAAGCATTTTTGTAATTCTCCTTCTTATCAACATGTAGGGAGCCGAATCATGCTCCTTCTATCAATATATATATATATATATATATATATAT
>JXCR01113291.1:0-11244 GCA_002079205.1 Phalaenopsis hybrid cultivar | reverse complement strand
TGAGCTAGAAAGTCAAACCCAAATCTTGCATGAACAGGTGCTCGCAAATCTTCAACCACAGAACAATCTAATTAAAATCTGCATACATGCATATATGGGTGCAAGATTTGCAACTTGGATGGACAATGCCAATTTGATCTCAAATCTAAGAACTCGTTTGGGAAAAGAGTAAAAGAGGAAATTTTTTGTGTTCTAAACTTTCCAGCTAAAGCCAAACTTCTAGCTAAGCACTGAAATCCACCACAGAAAAAGAGGAAAAAAAAGCAAAAAATTTGAGAATTTCTGTTGCCAACTTCTAGCCAAGTAGCCAGAGCAAAAACGCAAATCACTGATGTCATTGATGCCTTCGTGAAGCTACAGATCCACCACAGAAAAGGAGGAAAAAAATTGTTGAAACAGGAAAAAGATGACGAGAACAAACATCAGAGCCGCGAAAACGCATAACCTTTCTCAGATCCACAAATACACGAAGAAAATGGTTCGTCGTACCTGAGATCAGTCGATCGAGGGGCTACGAAAGAAGAAGGAGAAGGGGATTCGCGAGGGAAGCAGCAGGGAAGCAGCTAGGGTAGAGGAGAAAGACGCGGGGCAAAGGGTAAAAGCGTTGGGGCGAAAGCGGGGCCACGGGGTTAATGTCGTGGCCCGCTTTCTTTCCGCTTCGCCAAAGTTGTGTCGCGCAGTTACGAACCAAACAATAACTTTCGCCAAAAAGTCTCAGCAAATGACCGCGCCGCAGTCAAAAAACCCTCCCAAACAAGCTCTTAGTTCTTTACTTATTTATCTCTCATATTGGGCCGGCCACCACATCTAAAGCTTTGATGATTTGATTGGGATATCATAGGAAACATTTTATTGGTTTATTCCTTTCCTATTTTATGTTTTTTCTTATTTTTTATTCACAATTATTTCCTTACATAATTTAGGTTAGAAGTTTGTAAATAAGAAGGGATTGGTTTCCCTGTATATATGTACCCTGTTTGTGAATAATAAAGAAAGCAAATTTTCTTCCCCAGGTAATTTCTACACTAACAACAATTAACATAAAACAGNTGTAAATAAGAAGGGATTGGTTTCCCTGTATATATGTACCCTGTTTGTGAATAATAAAGAAAGCAAATTTTCCTCCCCAGGTAATTTCTACACTAACAACAATTAACATAAAACAAAGAAAGTTTGTCTCAACTCATATTATGAGCAATCATTGTATTACTTACTGTCAGTAACTGTGTTAGCACTCTTCTTGAGAAGTAAAATTTTAATGGGACTTTCATTTTGGACAGTTCAAAAGTAATACCAGTACCAAGATTGAANGTAAAATTTTAATGGGACTTTCATTTTGGACAGTTCAAAAGTAATACCAGTACCAAGATTGAATTTTTTTTTTCCTTAACATTTTTTTATTTAGCGTCTATAACATCTTCATTGTCATTAGACGAAAACAAACACAAATTAAATGCTATATGAAGAATAATATTTTGAGCTTACTAACATAAGACAATTATCAGGATCGACTAAATGAATAGCATGTCATTCTAAATTTTAAAAGGTGGCCATTTTACATAAATGCTATTAATTCTAGAATCTCTTCTTGACTTGGAAAATCTACAATTTCATAAAGTCTACTATATATATGTCGTATTGAAAGTGCTGTGCTTATCATAAAATCAAATGAATTCTTATTGACATGCTATCACAAAGCATTACAATTCTCAAGGTATGGGCATAACTATTTAAGAACAATTATATGTCCGTGTTTGTGTTTAAGCACTTGCTATAATGAATTTGTTCCTGTTCTATTTGAGTACAATATCTACTGAAAGCTAACTCATAAATGCAGTCACACATAAATTAAAAATAAAAAATACCTCTCTTTGTTGCAATGCAGCTTCCTTCCTGAAAGCAACCATAGAATGTGACACATCGATGAAACGAGGAGTTAAAAGGAGTAATGGCAGATTAAGGCTGACCTGCTCAGTAGACGAGCTTCAAGAGATACCCCTTCACCTAGAGAAGCAACCTACGATGCAGAAGAAAAATATTAAATATCAAGAAATTTTGGATAACAAATCATGTTTTTAGTTTGGGATATTAAGAATTTCATTCATTTAATTTTCAATGAAGTTTGTTTCCTTGGGTCATTGCTGACATCCAACAAAAAAAAAAAATCTATTATTATGATTTAGAAGTAACCAAACGAATATGATGAGACCCCAACACATCAATCAAACTGACAGTAAACAGCTTATGAATAATGTTAGAATAGAACCCAAGATATTTCTTATTGATGCAGAGAGGGGTATAAATTCTCATTACAGGATATACTAGTAAGGAAACAAATAAAAACAGAATAAAAAATAGAAGATAAAAGCAATTAAAAGTAATTACTACAAGATTCTGTATCAATAAATATTCAATTTTCTATTATATGATTTAGAAGTAACCAAATTAATTAGATCAGACCACAACACATCAATCAAACTGGCAGTAAACAGTTTATGGTAAATAATAAGACTATTTGTTTTCCTATACTGTTATCCTTAATAAAGGAATAAACGTCTCAGTATTCAATACCACAAGAGCCTAAATTAAATTGGCTACTCCATTATATTACTGAAGATGTCCGCAGAAAAAGAAAAGGAGAAGTAACCTGCTTCTCAAGTTGTTTAGCTCTTGTCTCCGCTTCCTCACACCTTTCCTCTGCAAGCCGAAGCTGGGAGAATGCAGATCAGTAGACAAAAAACAATGCTGAGAATATTCCATATTTTGAGACCAAGATCATTGGAACTTCGTACCCTATGGAATATGCCATCTCAATTACAAATTCATCTCACCTTTTCAAGTATATTTTCATTTTCTTCTTGCAGTGCATCAATCTGAATTTCACATAAAACAATTAGAAAGAGTATACAAATTTACAAAAGATAACTTATAATATTGAAATAAATGATTCTTCATATTTCCTAACGATTTAATAATCCTAATAAGAAATCAAACAAACAGCAATAATAGAAGCTAAAAACACAAATATAAAGGTAACGTTAAATTTTACAATGTCGAAATAAAAGTTACCTCGTCTTGAAGAGTAGAAGATGAACGTGATGAATGAGCGGTCTCTCTCGTAAATGAATTTCCAAAATCAAGCGACATCCTAAACAGATATGTAGATATTAAGCGGGCAAAAGACTCATTCGAAAGAACCAAGAATATGTGCATTAAACTTAATAAAAATAAAAGATATCGGCACTAGATTAAAGGCATAAAATTCCTCATGCTACCCCCTTGCTAAATCCTTTTTACTACAAAAGCACATAGATGCATGCCTTGATGCAATACCATGCAAAAAAAGCAATACAAGTAGGATCTTAGAAAGATTCCCCTCAATCAGATTCTTCTACAAATACTCCTAAAACAAGCCTTGAAGCATTAAGACGCGGAGCTCCCTGAGGGGCTGAACCGGCTAGAAATAGAGGAGTTGTTCAGCCAAGAGGGGCATGGGTCGGTCAGCTCCTATTTGGGGCTAGGGTTGAAGCCCAAAGAGAGGGATCTTCCCCTCCTTGTTATCTACTATATAAATTCGTTATTTTTTATTGAAGGTTTAGTTTTTGCTGATTTTTCTATCAGGACAAGCCCCAACGCGCCTCTTGTCACTTCTAAAGTAGTATCCGACAGCGAGAATATACTCCTATTGTAACTCATCCCGATGTAGTGTGTATCTTTCCCTTTTATGCTTGTTGTCGCTGATCTGACATTCCTCCTGTTGTCTTTTCGCCCTCCCTTCTTCCTAGCCTTCCTACCATCAGCCTTCCCTGTCGCAGCCTCACACAACAGCCCAGCCCTCATCACGTCAGCCTTCCTGGTCGCTGCCTCTACACAGCAGCCCAGTCCCTATCCTGTCAGCCTTTCCCTGCAACCCTCCCTGCAACAGTCTTTATCACATCCTGACCCAGGGCTTGAAATTAATTAAGATGGGAACTAACAGTCGGACGATGGAAATAAATTATCTGTTGTTCTATTTTTCTCACAAGCAATTTAATATTCAAATAATACATGAAAGAGCTACAAAAAAAATAAAATTAACAAGTAGAAATTTGTAACTTTTCGTTTATTTTTCTCGTCTTCTATACACATTTGATCATCTTCTGTTCATTTTATTCAAATGTTTAAAATTTAAAAATAATATTAAATCAAAAAAATAAGTTATCTAAAGATAAATCAGAAGCAATCGTACTTTTAAACTGCAGTAATCAAAAAGAAAATCAATATGAACATTGGTTATTTTATCTGTATGAGAAATCATATAATATGCTAGTCTTTCATAGTTCTAGAAGAAATCTAATAATATGTTAATACATGTACCAATGAGCTTTTCTCAATAAAACATTTAAAATATCTATATGTATTTACTTAAGTTTTACTTTACTTTATGCTATTTACATACACATTTGTCTCTTTGAAGATCACCGTCAACAAAACCTTATATACCCTTGATCGATATTATCTCGTCGGCTTCTGTCAGCACGGCGGTTAGCGATCTACATATCGTGATTATTTAGTATGGAAAAGTTCTTACCTGCCCCCAGCCAATATTATTTTGTCGGCACAGCAATTAGTAATATAAACATCTGAATTGTCTAGGGTGGTGAGTTCTAGTTTACTCGCCCCTGGCCAATATTATCCCGTCGACACAACGGTTAGTGATCTAAACATCGCAATTGTCTATGGTGTTAGAAAAACTCCACGCGTACGGGTACACTAGCATCTCGCTTGTACCATTAAGGGGCAAACTCCTCATTTGAACATGCACATACAAGCATTAATATATAAGTTATTTCATTTTTTACAATATATATTATTCTGAGATATAATTATGTATCTACTAATATGCATATTTACTCTGTCATGCAACTATTCATAATAGATAACTCTCATATCATGCATATCTCTTACTTATATCATGCATACCATTTTTAATCGTGCTTATAATGTGTATATATATCATATCGTGCTTATTTTGCAGATCATATATATCATGCATTTCGTACATATCTTTCATGCAAACCTATCCTGACTAACAATATAAAAAATCTAACTAAACTAGAATATTCATTGAGTCAAACATACATTTTGAAATAAAGATGATTATTGAAATTTAAAAATGTAATTACTCCTATCGGTTGTCATGCTAAAATTTTAATCTTCAATAGCTAAGTCAAGGTTGCGGTGAGTTTTATGTTGAGCTTTATAATTAATAAAACATAATGTTAAACTTTAAGATTCAAGTGGTTTCCATAAATTGAATTATTCTTCTTAAATTAACATAAAATTATGTTACCTGAAATTTACGAAACCGACTTACGACGATCTTCTACACGCTTGTCTCGAATTCGTCACCTCGAATAAACAACCTGAAATCTGTAAATATCTTGGATTTTGTAATTTTTTGGCTCATAAAATAATTTGAACATTAATATAATTAATTAGCTTAACTGTAACACAACCAGCTTCTAATAACCCAACCCTCCTCCGAAGTTGCCAATAATTTTATCTGATTTCTCAAAATGAGTTATTACAGTCTCCACACAACAGTCCACNACATTATATAATTAATTAGCTTAACTGTAACACAACCAGCTTCTCAATAACCCAACCCTCCTCCGAAGTTGCCAAAAATTTTATCTGATTTCTCAAAATGAGTTATTACAGTCTCCACACAACAGTCCATTGCTCATCTCGCCAGCCTTTGCCTACAACCCTCCTTGGAGCATCCCGATAGCATCCCCACCACACCAGCCCCACATGCTGCTCAACCACCTGGCTATCACTTCCTTACCGCATCCAGCCATTTTCCTTCCCCTCAGCTACCCAACTCCACTCTCCCAACCTGTAGTCTGCCACTATCGTCCTCGCTTCGAGGGTGTTTTTTGTGCCTATTTTGTTAATTTTCAATTGTCAAAAGTCGTTTGTAACTAGTTGAAAATTTAGCAATACTATTACATTTCTATTATGATTTAAGTTAACTCCAGCATCACAATGTCTCATGATTTATTTTATTGCAACTTATCTACAACATTGACCTCCAAACAATTAACTACATCATATTAATATAAATAAAATATATAAACATTTATGAACGATGTAAATGGACATACATGCAAAATTAAAAACCACCCAAAAAAAACTATATTAGTTCGAGAAAATTGATGACTAACAATTTCTAGCAAGATCAATGGTCTGTTCTAGGAGACTGAAAAACTAAAATATGGACAAATGAAGTGAATTGTTGTGGAGTGAGAAGGCATGAAATGTTGTTCAAAAAAAGAAATATATTTCTATAAAAGCAACAGACAAATGCAAATGAGACAATCTATATAAGCCAATAAGGTTAATATATACATGTATATGCATTAAATTTGTTACTTTAGGTTATTGGATTGGTTATTTACTGAAGAGAGATGGAGGATTTAATAAAGTTTTAAAAGGAAAAAAAAAAGGAGAAAAAACTACAAATCAGAAAAAAGGTAAATAAATTTAACTCAATTACAAAGATTTTGGTATTCATCTCTTGGCTAGAGAAATTTCTCTCTCTGTGGATGAAATAAGTAAACTTTTTCAAACCACAAATCTTTCTCTCCTATCTCTATTGTTTTTCTTTCCAATTTATTTCTCATTTCTGTGATCTTCATTCCTGCCAACATGACTTCACCAACATCTTCTACAATTTTAGGTTCATCAATCTTTGGGGTTATATTTTATGTTGGCCTTTGCACTCACATTTCTAACATGATTTCAACAGAAAATATTTGTCATACCTAGTGTAGGCTTGCTTAGACCTACAAAATAATTCATAAAGTTGCAATTCTCCTCCAAACGAATCTCCAAGGCTATGTTTTGCTTTAGAACTCTGAGTGAAATCTAGGATAAATTGATCATAGAGTTGTCTCGAGTGTTGCATCACGCTTGCCTATCTTTTTCATAGGCGATTAACTAAAAGTGAGGATTGAGGAGCCTCTAAAACCCAGTACATGACAATCTTGATGTGCTATGTATTTTGGGCATAATCATTCCAATAAATAGGAGCATAAATAGCTACTTTAATGATATTATTCTAGGACCCTTTAAAGGTGTTTAGTAAGCGAATCTAGCTAGGGTGGGGTTGTGGAATAGCATGGGAATAATAATATGTGTTTGACGGTAGTTGGCAGAGGATAAACGACATTTGACGACTATCCTAGCTAAAAACAATGGGTCAAGCGATGAATCGGAGAGATACGTGAGATGAGAAGGTTCCACCACCTATTCGTGAGCAAGAAAATATACACCACTTGCAAAAAGAAGAGTATATAGTACTTCGGAGAGCATAAAATAGAGAATAAAGCCTCCAAACATAATAACAAAAATAAAAATCTATTAAACCAGCTTCCAGATACAATATGTATACTGATAATTAAACTAAATCGTAATTAGGAAAAGTCCATCGAACCTGTAAGAACTAAAAAAAAGGCAAGAAATCTCCCCTAAAGCTGTTACCGAGACGGGAATCCTCTCGGGTCGATTTCCACAGTAGTTTTTGTGCCCTGACACAATTTCGTTTCCCCTTCCCACGACCGCTCCCTTACCTACAGTCGCATCTCTCTCCAATCTCTGTGTCCAATGTCATTCTCCTCAGGTATGCGACTTCACCTTATTCAATAGAAGCTTCTGAAATCGATATCACCATTAAAATATTATCGACCCTGATGTGTCTGAGGAAGTCTTACTATAAAATTTATGCACGTGTCTATTTCATACAACTTTAAAATACAAACGTCATTTTAAATTCTGTCCTGATATAATAAGTCGCCATTCTTAGTTGGTACAATCAGAGCTGGAGCTGCATTTGGGTAAGTACTAATCAATCCTCTAACCATCAAGTAATATAATTTTGCAAACTCTCATACTCGGCTAATCGCATCCCATAAACAAGTTTGTTTGGCAAAAAAGACCTGACATGAGGTCTATGATATGTTGAATCTCTCTTGATGGTAACCACTCAGGAGGTAAACTGTCCATCAGGACATCCGGCAACTACCTCAATAGGGGTTGCCCCTTTTTCTAGCATTGGCTTATCAGACTCGCTATCTTCGAGGCCAACCAATGTTAGTCTTGTTGGAGATTCTATCATGAGCTAAATTTGAATCATTAGAATCTCCCCAACATCAACTAGGAGCTAATACTCCTCTCTGACATCTTCATTCTCTCCTATGTCACTGGTCATTTCTTTAACTACTCTCTGCTCCGTGAAAGATATTATTCTTTTATTTAAGCAATCTAATATAAAGCGTCTAAAACTATGGTACTTGAACTACTTTTTGGTTGGGATGGATTTGGAAGTACTAGAGATCACTTTTTCTCCACTCTGAACAGATTTTGCATCAAGCAAGGTTAGTTGGGATGGTCCATTAGGTGTAACTTTATTGTTTGATCTAGGGGTTGAACTATGCGTGTAAGGTCGAGAAATCACCTCGCGACGTTGTTGTTTCACCATCTTTAACTTTAGGTTTGTACATCGAGTAGGGACCAATACGATTTTAGTTGCATTATATTTATTAATAGATGTCTCGTTGTTGTGTGTTCCTCTGATTCCACCAACTCACATTTAGGATGAGTTAATCAAATTTAGTTGTGTACACCTTCGTAGAATAATCTCCTGACACAGATGATGGAGTTAATACGAGGGAAGGTATTTGCATTGCATTTCTCTTTTCATCTTTAGACCAAGTGGTGATTTTACTCCTTCATTCTCGTTGTTGAATATATTTCAGTTTCTTCCACCACAAAGAATATTCTACCTAAATTTGATAGTTGTCAATTTAACTCTCTTGTCTTGGAAAATATCATTGTACTAAAGATTTATTTTAATATTTCAAACCACTCGATAAACTTGTTCGGATCCATGCAACTATCAAAATCTAGTAAAACATCCTTTAGTATAAGATTTTGGCATTTTATCTGATATTTCATGTCAAATCGTCGAGGTATTGGTTCTTAGTCACTGGAAACTTCTTGATATAAGAGATTCGCTTCCTCGTATAGATCTGTGTCGCGATCAGACCCGGTAAGCTTGGAATTACCAAGGTGAACACTAACGATCGAACGTTGAAAATCTATCTAACCGTTCCATTTCATCAAAAAAATAAAAATCTAAAACACAAAAGAGTCATTCTAAATGATGAAACTTATATTTACAATAGATTATTCATATTAAAACGTTTACATTTACATTTATACAAAAAAAGACTAAAATACAATACCTATCAGCTTACACTCCATAGCATTTGTACACACTCTCTAGGGTTCATCTAATCTAGAAAAAAATTTGTTATAAAAATGTTGACAATTATGATTTAAGATAATACTACTCAGTGGGTAAATGTTTTTAAATTACAATAATTATCACTTTAAAATTATTTTTTGTTAAAGTTTAGTAACAACAAAAACTGTGCAGTAAAAGAGCAGCAAAGAAAATAATGTCATCTTCTTTCATTTATTTCGGTTACACTTTCATAATTGAGGGTAGCCATCTAAACGTATACTATAAAAAATGTTTGTTTAATATTTTCCAACTTTCCATAAAGGTAAACAATCCTTTTTCATTTTCATTTTCATTTCCATTTCATGCATGGGTATAATGCATTTTCCTGTAAATGTCATCTAGGGGTGACTTTCATAGGCATGCATATATCATATTTATTCATTTTTATCTTGAAATTAACATTTAAAAGAAAACATTGACTTCTGCATTTTAAAATAAAAGTTTTGAAACAGTAAAAACGTGCGTAAATAAACAAAACTATTATAAAATAAAAATATATGACGCACTTTAACAGTGTCGTCTGCTATCACTTTTTCTCAAGCCAGTATAGTCCTTACTATAATAAAAATTTAAATATAATTAACTTCTTACTCAGTGTTAATCTGTATTTTCCTAATTATTCTATATGTACTATTATTATTTTATAATTTATTTATTTAATTAATTAATATAAATATTTACATATACCTATATAAATATAGTCATCTAATTTCTTTTATTTTTCTGAAACATACAACTAATTGATTTAATCATATTTTTCTTTAATATTAAGTAACCTCATCAAAGAGTCCCCACTAGAAAGTTTAATTCAAATCATTAAGACAAGAGAGAGTAGTAGAAAAAAACTCTCAGTTCCCCATTTATGGTTTTCGAACGGAAGAAGAAAAAAAATCAACACATGAGGCGACTGAAGAAGCTGAAGAGGTTGAAGCCTGCACCAAAAANTTACATATACCTATATAAATATAGTCATCTAATTTCTTTTATTTTTCTGAAACATACAACTAATTGATTTAACCATATTTTTCTTTAATATTAAGTAACCTCATCAAAGAGTCCCCACTAGGAAGTTTAATTCAAATCATTAAGACAAGAGAGAGTAGAAGAAAAAAACTCTCAGTTCCCCATTTATGGTTTTCGAACGGAAGAAGAGAAAAAATCAACACATGAGGCGACTGAAGAAGCTGAAGAGGTTGAAGCCTGCACCAAAACATCATCCAATAAAATTATTGTTTACTAATTCAATTAATAGCATCCAATAATTAACAAATTGAAGCTGTAAATAAAGGGGAAGCAGACCAAGTTGATCAACCACCATCCAATAAAAAAGAGCTTGAGGATGTAGATAAGAAACNACCAAAACATCATCCAATAAAATTATTGTTTACTAATTCAATTAATAGCATCCAATAATTAACAAATTGAAGTTGTAAATAAAGGGGAAGCAGACCAAGTTGATCAACCACCATCCAATAAAAATGAGCTTGAGGATGTAGATAAGAAATAATCGATAGTTATACAACAAACCATAACTGGCGACATTAGTTATGATCTTCCAGTTGTACATACTAAGAAAGCAGAAGTTCATCAAACACAATTTCTCAAAAAGGCAGCTGAATTTGGAGNATAAGAAACAATCGATAGTTATACAACAAACCATAACTGGCGACATTAGTTATGATCTTCCAGTTGTACATATTAAGAAAGCAGAAGTTCATCAAACACAATTTCTCAAAAAGGCAGCTGAATTTGGAGANCAGGATATACTAGTAAGGAAACAAATAAAAACAGAATAAAAAATAGAAGATAAAAGCAATTAAAAGTAATTACTACAAGATTCTGTATCAATAAATATTCAATTTTCTATTATATGATTTAGAAGTAACCAAATT
>JXCR01113290.1:34991-79605 GCA_002079205.1 Phalaenopsis hybrid cultivar | reverse complement strand
TTTTTTTTTTTTTTTTTTTTTTTTTGCAAGATCTTTATAATTAGGGGCATTTGCATATACACCATTTACTTTTTTTTTTTGCATTTATATTACAAAAATCTTGTCACATCAAAATTATCACTATTTTAATTTTTAAAATGTAAAATACACATTTTCATATGCGGGTATTATGAGGTGTACAAATTGAAGTTTAGGTGTTAGATATGTAAAAATCTTCTTTATAAATGGCATCGCAACTAGCTAGCTAAATGAAATAATTCACTGCATAAAAGAGATTATAGGGTAGCTCTCTCTAAGTATAAGATTGTAAAGTACAGATTGTTTTTTGACCTCCTATGAAAAAGCATTTCTAAAATAGGGCATTTACATATTAGCATATAATTCTTATGTATTTAAAAATCTCACTTCATATTTACACAGAGCAATTAAATCTTTACGATCACATAAAAAATAATATTATTATCACTTTGAAAAAGTGACATTCGTCCTCTTCTATAGGAAAAAATATTACATCAGTTGTCCGCACGTAGAGTTATGTGCGGAGTCCAATGAAATCATAGAATACAATAACACAGAAGAATATTCTCTCTTTATTATTCAGGTGTTATTGTATGTTATTCATGTATTATTATGTTTTGGGAATATTCCTGATGTTATAATAACACAATAACACATCAATTATATTTGAATAACATATAATAACACCTGAATAACACGGGGGGAATATTCTCCTGTGTTACCAGACCGATTTTTTTTTCCTCTACGTGCTGCGTGATTTCACGTGTGACATGATTTCATTGGACTCCGCACGTAACTCTACTTGCGAAATCCTGATGTAAAGTTATGTGTGGAGTCCTGATGTAATATTTTTTCCATGTACAGGTTTAAATCACCAAAGTTCTATTTATGTAAATATGAAAGTTTACACATTGTTGATTGTTGTCAGAGATTTGGTTTGCATCTAATTAAATAAGTTTTTGCTTTAAAATTCTACAATTTTCAATAACGTTATATTTTTGCAACCAAATCAATTAGATTAAAAGAAAATTCCAATTTAGAATCAGGTTTCAACCGTTGGGTAAGAAAGTTCCGTTCACTTCAAATCTCGTACATTTTAATTTGTATACATGAATAATTTCTCAGGTCTTACAATTGTTTCTCCCTATCTCTAAAATTGACGGCATTATATATTCTATTTAGAATCAGGATATAGAAGCGTCTAATTCTTTCATCTTTAGTGGATGCCCACATAAATCTCATTTAGGCCTATTTGGGATCCCATTTTTACGGCTTTTACTTTTTGGAACCGAAGAAGTTGCTAAAAAGAAGTTGTGTTTGGGAACTTTTTTTTATTTGAGCATTCCACCGCTGGAGCTCTGTTGCGGGGTGCCAAAGACATTGCCGATCCTTTGGGTTTTTGGTAATCCCACTCCCGTTTCCTCGCATATACCCCTCGCCGCTCCTATGTCACATATGTCGTTAGGGCTAAGACCCAGTTTCGCTCCCATCCCTCTGTTGTAAGCGTTGTCAATTTGTTGTTTACCTTCGGTGAAATTTTCTCCTTTATAGATATTTTTATGTGGTTTATTTGTTGTTTTCCTCTGTGTTTCTTTTTGTTTGTTCTACGATTAAGTTCTTATTTTGCATGTGTATTCATTGATGTTTGATGGTCAATTAGCTTGCTCTTTCCCATGAATATGTGTAGATGAAAATTATAGGGGAATAGTTTTAAGCACTTATTAATTTTTTTCTTTTCGTATTGCATATGCTCTGATGCAAAGTTGGAGTTTACAAGATAGATAAGTTAGCAACATGCATACTAATCCTAATCAAGTAGTTAAGTTTTGGAATGAAAAATATATTAGCATTGTATATCTGTTTATTTAAGAATTTTTTATGGACTTGTTCTAAATATACTTTTACTGATGTTAGTTGGTCGATTTACTTGCACTAGCCTCCTATACAAAGTTGAGTAACATTCCGGGGAGAGAATGTTGAGCACTGCTTATCTTTTTAGTATATGATATAGTTTTATAAAAAAGATTGCATATTGTTGATTTAAAGTTGAAGTTTGCATAATAAACAATTTCGCAACATATATACCTATCTTGATCAACCCATACAATTCGTTTCAGATATCTCTCAAAATCTCTCACCAATCTCTTCAGAAAAGATAAAAATCTACATTCCTACTCTTATATACGACCTCTAGACGTTCTTGGAAGTTCCAAAAGTTTAAAAGCCAAAAGGTGTCTTCCTAAGTGCCAAAAGGTGTCTTTTAGCTCCAAAAAATGATTTATGGCATCTAGGCACCAAATTCGAGAGCCTGACATCGGTTCGGGCGCCTGGGAGCCAAAGTTTTTTTTTTGTTTCGTTCTGTCTTTGCTCCAAAAAAATGCGCCATATTAGAATTTTTTTCTTGCCCAATTTGACTCCAAATTACACCATTTTTGCTCCATTTTTTCCAAAAGCCCATCTTTCATCTCTGTAAAAAAAACATACAAAATAACTCTTATTAAAGCGCAATATCATAAAAAAATAAGCATAAAATGTATATAAAAAAGTAGGTAATTTTTAGGCGTGTCACAATGTTTACAGCTTTCAGGTCACCAATAGTAATATAGTGCTACACCGTGATGCATTTCAGACTAAAGATTGCATGAGCGACGTACCGGCGTGCAATGACAAAAATCTTCGATGACCTCATCCATAAACAAGTAGATGTTATGGGACGACTTAGTCATCAAGAGCAAACAAAAGGAAGACCATTTGCATGATTTAAGAATTGTTTTTAAAAGATTGCGACAATTCAATCTTAAGATGAACCCTTTAAAGTGCACATTCGGTGTCACTTCAGGGAAATTTTAAGGATTCGTTGTTCGTCATCGAGGAATTGAAGTCGATTTAGAGAAAATTAAAGCAATCTTAGAAATGCCGCCTCCTAGAGCCTTGAAATATCTACGATCTTTTCAAAGAAATTTGGCATACCTAAGACACTTTATCTCCAATCTGTCGGGGCATTACTCAAAAAGGATGCCAAGTTCAACTGGGGTGATACGTGCCAACGGGCCTTTGAAGATATTAAACGATATCTAATGACACCACCTATCTTAGCAGCCCCTATTCCAAGAAGACCTTTGATACTTCATATCGCGGCTTTAGAAGATTCTCTCGAAGCCCTGTTAACTCAGATCAATGGCGAGGGTAAGGAAAACACTCTTTAGTACTTGAGTCGAAGTCTAATTCCAACTAAGGTAAGGTATCCCCCTATTGAGAAACATTGTTTGGCTCAAATCTTTGTCATACAAAAGCTTAGACATTACATCTTTTCTCACAAGGTCAAACTTATTTCGAAAGTTAACCCATTGCAATATATGATGACCCGACCGACATTATCCGGTAGGTTAGCTAGGCGGTCGATGATTTCATTGTAATTTGACATAACTTTCGTACCCCTTCGAGCTATCAAATGATAGATCTTAGTGAACTTCCTTACGGCGCACCCGCTACCAGTTGACTCTCCGCTCAACGACGAGTTGTCGGATGAACAAATTATGAGTTTAGAAGACCTCAATAGCCGACGTTGGAAGATGTTTTTTGATGGCACTTCATTAGCACACAAGGATAAAGACTCACAAACAGTGGTACCTGGCAAAGCCAGAGTCAGATTAATCTTTGTCACACCCAAAAGAGGGATGTTGTCGTATTTCTATCATTTAACAGAGCAGTGCACGCATAATTAGATTGAATATGGAGCTTTAATAATCAGACAGGAATTGGCCATATTAATGGATATAACAGACATTGATATCTACTGCGAACAACAGTTGATTATCAAACATGGAGCCAGATAGTACAAAACTCTAAAACCAAAGCCGGAACAATACCTGCTATATACAATGAAGCTATGGGAACGAATTCCTAACGTAACATTATATAGAATTTTGAGAGGAGAGAACACTTATGTCAACACCCTCACAAGACTCGCTAAGGAAGTTGCCTTTCCACAAAAGGATTCCATCGATGTAACGATACAGGCACGACATGTCCTCTCACAGAATGACATGGAAAGTTTGAATATTTGCAACGAGAATGAACAAGTCGTTACAACACTCACAGAAGACAAAGAGGATTAGTGCCAACCATTCATGGAATATTTGCAAAAAGAGAAGTCGTCGGATGACAGGTCGAAAACCCACCAGATAAAGAAGAGAGTGTTGTCTTACACTTTGATAGACAATGTTCCATACAAAAGGTCCTTCAACCAAAGGTGGCTTAGATGTCTCAGCATGACAGAGGCCTAAGAAATCTTCAATGAGTTGCACTCTGGACTTTGTGGTGCTCACCAGTTTGGATCAAAGATGAAAGAGAAGATCAAGAGACTAGGGTATTATTGGCCGGAGATGATGACAGATTGCATGAAGATGGCGAGTAATTTCCACTAATGTTAGATACACGGAGTGCTCTTGCATCAACCCCCAAATATGCTACATCCAACCATAGTGTTGTAGCCTTTTGAGTGTTGGGGCACAGATATCGTGGGTTCAATAGACCCCTCGTCTTTGAAAGGAGACCGTCTCATACTTGCCACAATAGATTACCTCTACAAGTGAGCAGAGGTAGTGCTGCTGAGAGAAGTTATAGCTCACCGCATTTGTTGTTTTTCAAGAATCAAATCGTATATAGATTTGGCATACCACGAAGAATTATCTCCGACAATGGCTTCGCTTTCAAAAGCACTAAAATCAACAATTTTGTCCAAGAACACGACATGGATTGGAGATACTCTATGATCTATTACCCTAGGGAAAATACTCATGCAGATTTTGAAGAAGATGCATTCAATAAGAGACTCATGCAGATTTTGAAGAAGACCCTAGCAGACAACGAATGACAATGTCAAGAGAAATTGCTAGAAGCCTTCTGGGCATACCAAAAAACGGTTAGAACTCTGACGCAGTCAATGCCGTATGCTCTAGTGCATGGCTCTGAAGTTGTGATTCTTTTGGAAGTACACATCCTATTACTCAGGATAGCAATAGAAAGCAAAATCATGACAGAGGACAGCAAAAAGCTCCAACTCGAGGAATAGGAGAGTCTCGAAGGGAAACGGTTGTCAGCAAAACAAAATTTAGAGTTATATCAGGCAAAGATGATACGAGCCCGCGATAAGCTATTCCACCCAAGGACTTTCAAGGTTGGCCATTTAGTTATCATTATTTGAATACCTATCCTTGCATACCGCAAGAAATAAAGAAAATTTGAGCTGACCTGAGATGGACCATTAGTGATAGAGAAAGTCTACTTAGGAGGATCATACCTGCTTGGGGATTGTCAAGGCGAAAGACTGATGTTATCAATAAATGGATGTTATTTAAAGAAATATTACACGTTGTGATGACTCTATGACAACACTTTGCCTTTGGGGGCACCGACGAAACAATTGTCAGTAAATTGGGTCCAAGGACAAAATGAGATAATACAAAAATTGTTCTTTAGTGAAACTCTTAATGAAATAAAATTGAGTCTTCCTCTAAATCATAGGACAAATTCAAATAACACCAAATATAAAAATATAAAAGGACATTTACAAAATAAAATTATTTAATAACAACGTATCGTTCTTGTTCGACTTGAGATTTCAGCGTGCTGACATTTGTCCTGTCTTCTTTGCAGGAAAAATGTCAAACTCAAGGCTGATATTCTAATTTTGGAATGACATTCACCTCACACTCGACGAGCAACGGATGATAAATGGAGGTATCATAGACTTTGACTTTGACTTCTCATAAGTTGATATGGTCTTTGATGGCCCTTGTTTACCATCGTTGGCCAGGAGGAGATACAGAGTTGATGAACTAAAAAATAAATTCCATGATACTGACAACAGAAAGTGAGCTTCTCAGTGCTCCCCAGATAGAGCCTACAGAGTCCCGATCTAAGAGGAGGGCAACTTTGTCCAAGACGCAGCAACAAAACTTGAACCACTGTAAACACATGATTTTGGTTCGTTTACATAGAAGATTGATATGAATAACATATTTCACAGATCTCTCACCAATGCGAGAGGAGGATCAAATAGTAGATCATACAGTGGAGGAGAATGCTCTCCAATCACTAACAAGACAGATAGATACAATTTTGTAGCATGCGCTGCCTGAGTATACACAGGCTGAGCCTGTGAGGGCTGCATGGATTGTGATGCTCTCCCTGAGGAGTGCATTGTGATTCCACTCACACAAGGTCCTGAGGAGCATGGAGATGTGGAGCCATACATGCCATAGTTTGTCCAGCCTAGACGACTACAGATCATTTCTAAGGAGGTGTTAGAGAGATTCTAGCAAGTCGTCACATAGAAATTTGAACATTTTGAAAGAATTTAGGGGATGTACATCAACATCTTGAAAGGAGTGAAGCTCCACAGTAATGTGTTTTCAGAATTTGAGCAGAGGAAGAATGTTGATCATGTCTTCCACCTTAGAGATTTGGGTCATGCAGGCCACCTACGATGAAGAGCTTACTTTGAACTACATAAGTGGATGATGGGTAAAGGAAGAATCACCACACAATGCCGGTCCTGCTACAACTTCGCAGTTGACAGCGAGGGAAATTCCCCGAGGATTATCTGTCACACTGAAGTTGATCCAATGTCGACAAAAATCAAGAAGATGGTGAAGAGGATGGTTGCTTTGCATGTTTTACCACCAGAATGCATACCCAACAGTTGCATAATCAATATCTATGAGGAAGGGGATTGCATTCTGCCGCACATGGACCATACGACTTTCTGTGAACATTTTGAATAGTGTCGTTTGTAAGTGAATGTTGCATTCTTTTTAGGAAGGAGCTACATATTATTGGTCCTCGTGAATTTTGGGGGACGACAGAGATCGCGCTGCTGGTTGGATCGACATTGGTACTGCAAAGAAATTTTGTCGACCTGGTGATCCACCTAAAAAATATCTTGTTTTTAGTGCATATTTAATAAGCATTTTATGTACATTTTTTATGATATTGCACTTTAAAGGAAGATATTTTACATGTTTTTTGTTTCAGGTACTTGGAATAAATATTTAGAGAAAATGATGAGAAAATGGAACAAAAATGGGCAAATATAGGCGGCATTGTAGCACCAGACTCCAACCACATGGTCGTTATAGCGCCCTAGACTGGCGCTATAGCGTCAGAAACTACCTAACTAGAAGATCCATTGAATTTGGCCGAATTTTGGAAGGGTTTTTGAAGCAACCCTTAGTTATTTTCTGTTTTCTATTAAATGAGAATGATTTGACCGAATTTATAGACCTTTTGGAGCCTCAAAACTTTAATTAGGCTGCAATAGTTAATTATAATTTTCTTATTTTGTGTTTAAGTGTAAGTGTGAGTGTGTCTTAGTGTGTAAAGTCTGGAGATTACTTAAAGGAAATTCAAAAAAATTACTTGAGGAGAAGACATAAGGTACTTTGTATTTATTTTTAACTTTTTATTGTAAGACTTGGATTTGAATAAAAATATTTTGTTTTTGTTTAATCTCCATGAATTTTGAGTAGTTCCCTTTCTTTCTTCTTGCATATGGGAATTAATTTTGTGGGATGAGAATGATTTAAAAACTTCTTTTTACTTTTAAAAATTGTGATGGTATTTTCATCGAATCTTCATTTACTTCACAAACTGGCCACTTGTGAGGTTAAAATAAGTTGAGAAACATAATGACCTGGGAGAGCTATGATTTCACCCAACTAGTGGATACCACTCTTCATTCTAGGTTGAGTCATGGAGATCACCTAAGGGGGAGTGCAAATAAATAGGGAGATAATTTTTTATGGGAGTAAAATTAGTTAGTTCTAGAGTGACAGGCTGGATTCTTATCAATTTGGATTAAGGTTTAGTACCTTGACGCTGGGATTCGACCATCATAGTGGCATAGGCTTAAGAGCATCTAGATGTGAGAGGCTAAATAGTTCTTATACGAAATGAGATGTTAAGGGATTGGCCTTACGTTAGTTAATGTTTTTTGCTAGCACCGTGAGGGGGTGAATAAGGCATGGTTCTATTTGTCACAATACATCAATTTTATCTTAAATCACTTGAATCCTACATAGGTTAAAATCTTTTTGCAAGGGGAAAGGTTTTCCATAATATCCAAACTCGCAATTATATTTTATTAAGCTGTTACATTTAGTTGTTACTTTCTTTTTAACTCTTTAGTAGTATTTTTTTATAAACATATCATTATAGCCTCTTATCTGTTTAATTTACAAATTAAATAGAAATTCTGTAAGTTGATTTTAAGAGTTATTGCTTTCCTCGTGGGATCAACACTTCTAAGGAAAATCCTATATTACTTGAAACGATACGTATAGTTGCGCAGTAGCTTTAGTTTGAAAATTTATTATATAATTCATAAATCATTACATTTGTTCACTCTAGCTGTTAGACATATTTTCTGGCAAAATTTTGGAGATTTAAAATATATATAATTGCAAGTCTGGTCATGTTTTTGACACAGTTGCCTGGGATTGTGATGAAACTTTTTGACTTATAATTTTATTTGAATTATAATTTTAAAAATTAGATTTTTTTAAAAAAAATTGAAAAGATTATAAAAAATTAAAAATTTTAAAATATAGTTTTTTTTTCTTTTTTGTTGTGTTACTTTATTTTCTGCAATTCTTTTTACATTATTTATGCGTAGTTTTGGATCTAAAATTTTAGTGCCTTACGATTCTGAATTGGAACGAACTATTAGAAAAATTTTGAAAATAAGGAAGACTTCATAATTCTAAAAAAAATGGCTAACACATCGCAAAATAATATTAAAATTCAAAAAGTTGAAAATGAACATCATAATTTACAAAAACCTTTAAGGGGTTATGTGAACCCTATAGTAAATGAAATTCATTTAAGCATTCAAATTCCTGTTGTTGAGGCTAACTCATTTGAACTTAAACCTTCAATTATACAAATAATACAAAATAATCAATTTGAAGGAACACCATTTGAGGATCCCAATTTACATTTAGCAAGCTTTTTAGAATTGTGTGTACATTTAAATATGATGGTGTATCAAATGATGTTATTAGACATAAAATTTTTCCTTTTTCATTAAGGGATAAAACTAAGATTTGGTTAAATTCGTTAACATTTAGATCTATTAGAACTTAGGGAGATTAAGCTAAAAAATTTTTGGCTAAGTATTTTCTACCTTCAAAAACTACGAAGCTAAGAAATGATATTACTTCTTTTACTCAATATGAAGAAGATTTTATGTATGAAGCTTGAGAAAGATTTAAAGAAATCCTTAGAAAGTGTTCACATCATGCTTTACCAGATTGATCCCTAAATCTATGGTTAGGCTCGGAGGAAACTGGCTCTCGCTGCATAGTTCCCACTTCCCCATCACTTGAGGGCTAACATCTTGCTTTAGTTTCCAAAAAAATATACTAAATTAGAGATTTCATTCTATCACCCTAAAATCTCCAATTCTACGCCCATACAAATATATTCCTCTATTTATTTGCACTCAACCCCATGAACTACATTCTCATCCAAGAAATTGAATGCGAGCCTCACCTTATTGTAGAAAACATAGCCCTTTCAAATATTATGTTTCTCAACAAATTTTAACATTTCAATTGGTGAGATTGAAAAGTAAATGAAGATCAGAGTTCAAATCATCACTTCCCCACAACAGCTTCCTGGGGCAGCACAGCTGTAGCTGAAAAGCTGCAGCTGCACCAAATAGAGCCTAAATGTCAAGTATAATATTAATGAGAATTAAGACTTCATTTTACTTAATCTTTAATTATTATAAAATTACTTTAAAAGAAAAACGTTAAAATTAAGAGGGCCTAATAGTGAACTAGGTTTGATATGTAAGAATTGTCTTAATTGGGATTAGAAAAGATGGACTTAATTAATTGATAGGCCCTACTTTAACTCTAGGCATTAAAATCCTTAATGACTTTGAACTTGCCATTTGGGGTACCCATCCATATAACTGTCAAATGAAATGTAAAGTGACTATCTACCTTTCTTGGGATAGGTGAAATATCAAGGTTCACTGAGCAATGGGATAATTAAATTTTGAGATGATAAATGGAATAATACAATAAGTTCAAAATGAAATCAAAACATTTTGAGGGATTTTAAAATTTGTTCAAGGTCGTGTCCCGAACATTGTAAGATCACTTGAATATTTTTAAGGATGATTGAACTTATTATACTTTTATTCTAGGAAATCATCCACCAAGATCTTTAGGGACTCACTGAGTCATGGTTTGAGTTTTTGGTAGCTACACATTCATCTACTCTTGAAATTTATTTAAATTCCTTACAAAATTATATACATGTTTCAAAAGCTAATCTTTCAGCGAGAAAGCCGAGAAGATGATAGGTACGCTTTTATAGTGTTATTTAATTTCTATCATTTTACTTTCTGCAATCTACTTTTGTTGTAAAATAATATAACTACTTGGTTGAGCACATTACTTTATTTGCAAAAATCAAAACAATTTTTCAAAAATTAATCAACACTTTCATAAATCTAAAACAAATTCTTTCAAAGGTAACCATAAATCCTTTGAAATATCACTAAAGTTAAAACGTTCTTTTGAATTTACGGGAGTCCCTCAGACAAGGTAACTCACGGTTGCTAACGATATAAATAAATGCAACAACTTGTTTAAGCTAAGTAAGTTCAAAAGAAAAAAGAAATACCATAATGAGGGAACCGTGGGATCCTAACCGGTGTCGCTCTAATCAACTTTAATCTATCCCTATGATTGAATTTAAACCTGTCATTTAAACCTTTAATCCTTAGATTTTATGATTGTTACTTTGCCGAGGAGCTTGGAGCTAACTTTAAGGGCAGCCTTCTACAACAGTGATCTCCAACAGCATGAGAATCTACAGCAACAAATATTTCCTTAGAATTAAACAACAAGTCATACGATTTTTAGGTTATCTGCCTAGTGCGACCTTTGTATAGCTCTGCTATACAATCTAAGCCCTAACTTGTTTTAGGATTCCAAGATTGTCCTTTTTCACGACCTAAAACCTCACATCTTCCAGGCTATTTGTATGACTGTCTCGCATAAATTTAAGCCTTAATTAAAAAAATTGGTACGATGTAACACTTAAATAATTTTTCTTCTCAAAATTGAAACAAAATCATAAGATTGCTTGGGAAGTCACTAAGGTTCTCCTCAGGAACTATGACGACCCCCTAGTTCCTCTTCCTTTGAATTCCATAACACCATGTTTCAAATTTAAGTCATTCCCCTTTGACACTCCTTTGGTCCGATCTTTTGAAAAGTCCTACCCCTTGAAACTCTTGAAGGAAATATTCCCTGATCTAAATCTAGAATTTTCTTAGGTGACTTCGGTTATCTAAATGTAATTAAATATAGGGGTTTGCCCTTATAGGAAACTTTAAAACCTCAACTTTATATAAACTCTATTTAATTTTTTTATATTAAATAGAGGAACTTGTCGGTTAACATAAAAAAAAAGTTTTTGCAAACTTAAACGGATATTGTAAATTCTTTAATTTATTTAATCGAGCATCACCAGCAAGTAATGTGTCTATCCTTCGAGGTAGATACATTGCTTGTGGTGTCTTGTTAGATCATTTAAACTATTGCAGATATGAGATCGGTTTGGTCTCATATTTTTTAAAAATTAAAATAATACNCACTCAGTTCAGTTTCCTACTGATACACCTAAAATATATAGTATTTTCAGACACATTTTTATACCTATTTTTTAGATATTATGCTTTACTGGAAGGTACTTTTGTGTTTTTCTTGCAGATACAAGTAAAAAAGAAAAAAATGCTTAAAGGAGTGAAAAATGATCAAATTTGGAGCAAAAGTGAAAAATTGTGCAAAAGAGTTTTGGCGCCTAAGCGCAAGATCCGGCGCTTAAGCGTCGGTTAAACAGAAAAGTTCGTGCCTAAGCGTCGAGACCCCGCGCTTAAGCGTCAGTGGCAGTTACTAANTTCTTTCCATGAGAAGGCCTGCTCGACCTCTATCTCTTAAATCAAAGATGCAGTCCAGAATGCTTCTTTCATTTGTTTCAGAGAAAACCCTGGTATATAGCTCTAGGCCCTCCAATATGTTGATAAATTTCCCTGAACCTCTTCATAGAACTTGAATTCTCGTTTGTTTATCTTGCTTATTTTGTAGTATTCTACCATACCGAGAGTGGGCAACTGCCTGAGGCGTTCCTTCTTGTGGGCCTTGGTGGGAATCCAAACCGGTGCTGGCCGATCCGGAATATGAGATTCAGCCTCAAGTGGGATGTATGATCCTAGGGTCCGTGGTGCGCGCTGATCCGTCCCCAATGGGACATACGGTTCATTTGCCATGAAATCTGGAGTCTGAGACTCGTTGGTGCTTTAAGTGTATTCTTCTAAGGTACTGAAACGCTGTAGATGTAGAATGTTGCAGTCCGGGCATTCTACAAATGCACCCGTGACTGATGTCCTGGCTGGTATGTCAACGTTGCATGTTGGGCAACCTCTGCACAAGATATCTGGGACCGGGGGCACATCTGATCCTGTCACAAATCTTGACTCTTCATCTGTAGTGGCAGGCTGGTAGAAGTCTCTCTCAGATCTAGATCGTAGATATGTCCCTCAGGAATGAGGGTAAGAAAACCGCTCATGTCTCTTTGGTGCTTGCGCTCCTGCCGCAGAAAGACTCTCTGTTTCTTTTGGCTTGCATTTCTGCGTTGCATCCTGTGGAGTGGAGTATTTGGTAGTTGTTCACTGTGAGCAGCTATTAAGCCCCTTGCTGGAGTAGCTATCATGAAGTGCAGTCGGCTGGGCCCCTCCATCAGATCTTGTTCTGCTATCACGTTTTTACCTTTACATGACACATCGTCTTGAGTGGTCACCCTCAACAGTGAAGGTAGTCTTTTCTTTTATTCATTGCTAACTATGTCCATTAGAGGACCGTCGTAGTCCATATCAATCTGGTTGAATTCCATGTCGCCGTCGTAGTCCATATCAATATGGTTGAAATCCATGTCGAAATCTATGACACCTCCTTGTGGCAAAATCTATGACACCTTCTTGTGGCGCCATCTCTTCATTCAGTGCGAGGTTCCAGCCGTCCTGAAAGGCAAAGATCAGCCTCTGTCCTGACATTTTTTTGCAGACAACGGAAAGAAACGTCTGTGAGCCGAAGTTTGGCATGAACAAGAACAAAACAGAGTACTTATTAAAGTAAATTATAGTTTGTTTTGATGAAAAGGATTATTCATTTTATGTGTGAGTTTTATTTTAATTTAATGGAATTTTTTAAATCCAAAGGTAGAAAAGAGAATTTGGTAAAAGCTAAAAAATCTTCTCAAAATTTTCATTATATATGAGATTAATTACAAAATTTGGACCCGGTCATAAACATATGGCCATATAGATAACCCTAAAATAATCAAAGTTTCAAATTTTCAAAGCAAGCGGAGGTAGGCGACATCAGGCTGCGTAATAGTTTTTAGGTATTGTCCATTTATCGGTAACATGGGTCATTCAGCCAAGAAGTCCACTAACTGGTAGGCTCCTCCTGTATAGGCCTTCTCAACGAAAAATGGTCCCTCCCAAGTTGGCTCGAATTTTCCACCTATTTTTCGGCGAGCAAGAATAGGTCTTTTGAGCACAAGCACGAGGTCACCAATTTTGAATTTCCTTGGGCGGACCAATTTGTCATAGGTTTGTACCATTTTTTCCTGGTAGAGCTTCAAATGTTGTTGTGCTTCTAATCATTTTCCCTTGAGACTCTCCAGTTCTTCAAGTCTGAGTCTTGCGCTTTCTTCCGTTGTGAGTTGGTTGGCAACGACGACTCTGAGAGATGGCGTCTGGATCTCTAGCGGTAGGACAACCTCAGTCCCGTACACGAGCATATAAGGTGTACTCTGAGTGGGAGTCCTGAAAGTCATTTGGTAGGCCTACAGGGCTTCTAACTGTTTGTTATGCCAATCCCTTTAATTTTCATCCAGTTATTTTCTTCAAAATCTGTACCAGTGTCTTGTTGAAAGCTTCAGCCAGACCATTTGCTCTGGAATAGTAAATTGTAGAGTATCTCCAATCTATCCTATGTCTTTTGACAAAATTATTGATCTTGGTACTTTTGAAAGCTGTCCCATTGTCAGAGATTATTTTTTGCGGTACTCCGAAATGGTAGACAATTTGGCCTTTGAAAAATTGAAGGACGTGCTGTGTCGTAACCTCATGTAACTGTACTGCCTCTACCCAATTAGAGAAGTAATTTGTAGTGGCAAGTATAAACATGTTTCCTTTGGAAGATGGAGGGTCTATCAGACCTATTATGTTCGTGCCCTAACATTCGAATGGCCACGAGGCAACAGTTGGGTGTAGCACATTCGGAGGCTGGTGTAAGACCACCCCATGCACTTGGCATTGGTGACATCTTCTGGTTGTATCCATGCAGTCGGGCATCATTGCTGGCCAATAATACCCGAGTCTTTTGATCTTCATTTTCATTTTTGGCCCTGACTGGTGAGCACCACAGAATCCGGCATGTACCTCTTTGACAATATTTTTTTCCTTGGCTCTACTCAAACACCGTAGCTACATTTGGTCAAACGATCTTCTGTATAGAACATTTCCCGCCAGGGCGTAAGACATGGCCCTTATTGTGATCTGGTGCGCCTCAGACTTGTTTTCTGACAGCTTTTCAGTATGCAAATATTCTATTAATGGCTTACGCCAATCTTCATTGACGTCTGCAACTGTATTTATTGTTTCATCTTTTCCAAGCTTGTGTAGAGTTTCAAAGTTGTTTCGAGACAAGACTCGTCTTCTTTACACCGTGACTTCGATGGACTCCTCTGGGGGACACACCATTTCCTTAGCGAGTTTTGCTACAGCGTCGTATGAGCATTATCTCCTCAAGTAATTCAGTAGAAAGTCACCTCAGGAATCTGCTCCAAGAGCTTCATTGTGTACTGATGGTACTCTGCTAGTCTTGGTTTCAGAATTCTCTATTGTCCGGCAACCTGCTGGATGACAAGTTGAGAGTCACCATAGATGGCAATGTTTGTTATATCCAATGAGATTGCCAACTCCAATCCAATGATTAAAGCTTCATATTCTTCTTCATTGTTGGTGCACGGCGCTGTAAGGTGGTATGAGAACCTCATCATACCCTTTTCTGGCGTAATAAAGATCAAACCAATCCCTGCTTTGCCTGGTATAACTGTGCCTGATCCCTTGTCTTTCTTGGCTGATGAGGAACCATTAAGTACATTTCCAAGCGCTGCGCACTGAAAAATTCCATTTGTAGTATTTTCTTGTCTGGTAACTCGTTGTTGAGAGAGGACCTAGCTGGCAGTGGGTGTGCAGCGAGAAAGTATACTAGTATCTGTCCCTTAATAGCACGAAGGGGAACAAAAGTTATATCAAATTGCAATAAGATCATTGACCATCTTGCTAAACGTTCGGAGAGTGTTGGTTAGTCATTAGATATTGCAATGGATTAACTTTCAAAATCAGAGTAATCTTATGAGAAAGCATATAATGTCTAAGCTTTTGGGCGATGAAAATTAATTCTAGACAATGCTTCTCAATAGGTGGATACCTTATCTTCATCAGTATTAGACAACGACTCAAGTAGTAGAGCGCATTTTCTTTACCCTCCTCATTGACCTGGGCTAAGAGGGATTCTAGAGAGTCAGCCAAAGCCGCGGTTTAAAGTATTAACGGTTTCCCCGGGATTGGGGCTGCCAAAACAGGAGGTGTCATTAAATATTGTTTAACGTCCTGAAAGGCCCCCTGACTCTTCCCAAATAAATTTGGCATCCTTTTTAATTAATGTCGAGAAAGGCTGACACCTACCTGAGAGATTAGAAATAAAGCATCTCAGATATGTCAACTTCCCCTGGAAGGAACGTAGCTGCTTCAAAGTTTTAGGGGGAGGCATTTCCAAGATAACTTTAATCTTATCTGGGTCGATCTCGATTCCCCATTGACGGACAACGAATCTTAGAAATTTCCTGGAGGTAACACCAAAGGCGCACTTTAAGGGATTCATTTTAAGGTCATATCGTCGTAACCGTTCAAACACGACCATCAAATCGTACAAATGGTTTATTTTCTGTTTACTTTTGATGACCAAATCATCCAGGCAGCATTCTACTTGATTGTGAATGAGGTCATTAAAAATCTTCGTCATTGCACGCTGATATATTGCTCCGGCGTTCTTTAGGCCGAACGACATCACTGTGTAGCAGAAAATTCCAATCGATGCTCTGAAAGCTATAAACGCTGCATCCTCGTAAGCCATCTTGATTTGGTTATATCCCAATGATCCATCCATGAAGGAGAAAATCTCATGTGTTGAAGAGATATCCACTATCATCTCTGGTATAGGTAGTGGAAACTCATCTTTTGGACTCTTGTTCAAATCTCTGAAGTTGACACTGACGCGGATCTACCTATTTTTCTTTTTAACAGGTATAATGTTAGCTAACCACATGGGTTATTGCTCTTCCTTAACAAAGTTGGCATCTATCAACATTTTCACTTCAGCGATGACTTGTTGTTCTATTTCGAGGCACATTCTCCTATGAGCCTGGTTTACTGGACTTATATTCTTATCCACCTCAAGTTTATGGACTGCAACCTCTGCTGACAGTCCTGGCATTTCATCGTAGCTCCATGCAAAACAATCTTTGAATTCTGTTAATAGTTTAACCAATTCTGCAGATTCTTCGTCATTAAGTAGAGAACTTATAAATGTAGGCCGATCTTCAGTCCCGAGGTTAATCTCTTTCAATTCATCGATAGTGGATTTAATTTCTTCCTCAAACTCTGGCGGAGCATCTTCTATTGGTTGATCAGTTCCCAAGGTTAATCTCTTTCAATTCATCCACGGTGGATTTAATTTCTTCCTCAAATTCTGGCAGAGCATCTTCTATTGGTTGATCAGTAGAGTCATCTTCTATATCGAGGCAATCCTCTCTGACTCACCAATAACAACCATGCAAAATTCAAAATCATTGACTGGTCCGACTGTACCAAATCTGAGACCCACTTTTGAATTAGAAGTTCGATTTTTACTATTCTATAATTTTTCGAAAAGTTGAAATTAACTTTTGGCATTCGTTTCGGTAAGTGTCCCTGTTGAATTAACCTTTGAACAGAAGGCGAGAAGTAACCAAAAGGCAATTCCATTAATTCATTAGAATCAACATCCAAATCTACATATTTTTCAAGCTCAGTAGAGGTAGAAGCACAGTAAAATTTGATCGGCTTTGAACCAACACTACAGACTTCCTTCACCTCTAAACTCTTGACCTTTTGAGGGAGAATCGGAGTGGGTCATAGTATCCACATAGTGGTTTATCTGATCTTCATTGTTTCATATTCATTCCTCTCTATATCTTCTAGGGATATCTCGTACTGAGGTTTCTTCTACTTTGTCATCATTATTTCATCTTCAGAGCTGTCTTCATCACCAATGTTGATAGTTGGCCTAGTCCATTCAATAATTAAATTGATCTTTCCCCGTCCACGTCCGCGGCCTCGACCTCGGGTGCATGAACTAGAAGAACCTCCACCAACTCGTTGTAAGGGAGTGGTAGAAGGTTGTTGAAGCAGAGTTGTATGGCCTCCTCTTTATGATTCTTTTAAATCTTCATTTTTGTTTGTGAAAATCTCACGCAAGAAGACAATCTTCTTTGGGGCGTGTAGTAGGAAACATCTTCATGGCTACCAACTTCATGCACTAAAAATGGTTGTAGATCTCCCTTGATGCAAATTTCTTGACCATCTTTGCGGTATTTAATGCACTGGTGTATGGATGATGGAACCATATTGTGCTCATGAATCCATGGTTGACCCAATACAACATTAAAAGAGGTCTCGACATGGTTGACCCAATACAACATTAAAAGAGGTCTCGACATCGATGATATGAAACTTAACGGTTGTTACGAGTTCTTCAACCTTCATAAGTAATGTAATTGATTAAAGGGCTCTTTCTCCCTTTTGGTTGATTCCTCTTAAAATCATCTTATCGGTCGTAAGCTCTTGAACATTGAAGTCCAAATATGCTAACGTACGTAGACTCATCAAGTTAAGAGATGCTCGAGGATCCAATGTTGACGAAGATGTAGAGCGGACGATTGTGGTCGGCGGTACCGAGCAGCAAGTCTTTGTCTGTAAAGGTTACCCCTGACTGTTCTCTCAATGAGCAAACTTCATATCATCTGTAAAGGTTACCCCTGACTGTTCTTTCAATGAACAAACTTCATCTGAGGATGTGCTAGCCAACTGAGCTAAGCAAATTTCTGGATCTAGCAAAGCTGTAACCAGAGACTCTCTCATCTCCTTTGACAGGATCAGAGCGTCGTAGATGCTTAATCGGGCCTTTGACAGGATCAGAGCGTCGTAGATGCTTAGTCGAGCAGGCAACTTCCTAAGATGAGCTATCTATCAGAGCGTCGTAGATGCTTAGTCGGGCAGGCAACTTCCTAAGATGAGCTAGCACGTTGTAGTCTACTTTGTATGATCCTTTGAGTTTGTCTTGATTATGCGGTTCTTCCACTGGTGGAGGTGGGGGTATCTCTTCTTGGGTCATTATCTGTTTTCCTTTATCTGCTGGAGTTGTTCTTGATGGTAACACCTTTCCGCTCCTTAAGTTGATTTCTGTGATTTCTTCTTCTTGAGATATCATTGTTGAATCTTCCGGTGCCTTTTCCTCTTCGTCGGAGAGATCTAAGTTGATGGCGAGCGGTGTACCATGACACTCGAGAGTTGGCTGTTCATTATCGGTGCTGTCGTAAGCGATATCCTTGATGTCTTCTTTAGACTTGACAATAAGTTCATCAGACTTAAGTACAATTTGAGGATCATTTTGGGGATTGAGATCACAACTAGCTTGGTTATAATCAGTCATGTTATTACCAAAAATAGTCAAAATGTAGCCGAAATCACAACCATTATATTCATAAGGCCCCGGAGGGACAAAAAGATAATCATATAAAGTCAAAGGTTCGAGGACTTTCTTCCATGAATCCGAGACAACCAATCTAGTAGAGGCAGCCGCTATCCTACCCCTCGTGCTATCAATCTTGGCAATGACACTTTTCTTTTTCTTGTTCTTTGCTCTTGATGATGACGGATTTTCTGGTGAAATCTTCATCTCGAGCTCGGTATGCTGCAGACTCTGAATGGAGGCTTGTTTTGATGCAGACTGTAGGTTGTTCAGTATCTTCTTGGATGATCTGCTCCATACCGCATTTCATCCTTCTTCGGTATTTGTAGAAGCTTGTTTTGATGAATCCTGTATTTGATTAAGGACCCTTTTGAGTTCATCCCAAGTTGTACTCCATCCGTCTGTTCTAGTCTACGGATCGATCGAAGAGATTGACTCAGCTGAAACCATGTTTATGGAACCTTTTTTAGGTTCTCTCAAATACTCCTTCGGGATTGTTATATTCTATTCCTTGAAGTTCTTCTCGAGCCAATCTTTAAAGACGAAGCATTTGTTTATAATGTATCCAAGTAACCGGTGGTACGGGCAATAATTTGGTTCATTCCTCTTATCCAACTCTTCGGGTTTCCTTGGATCAGGTAGTTTGAATTCTAGTTTCTTCATTAAACTTTTGAATATTTTAGGTAAAATTTCATTTTTGAAGGAGTAAAAAACTTTATGTCGCTCTAACAGGGATATTCTTTTAGCTGCTGTTCGAGGTGATCCCTTCTGAGATGGCCGTTGGTTGGATTGACTGCTCTGTTTCTGAAGGTACTGTGACGAAGACTGACGATGATCTTCTGCATATATCTTTATCGGTTGCTTTCCTTTTGTGATGAAGACTGACGATGATCTTCTGCATATATCTTTATCGGCTGCTTTCCTTTGTCAACAGTTGTGACTACTCCTGATTTCTTTTAGAACACTCTGGTCACCTTAGCCTTTTCATGCGGCTCCATGTGCTTCATTTCTTCTTGAAGACTGCTGGATTTACTGAGTAGCTTCTCTCATGTGGCTCCATGTGCTTCATTTCTTCTTGAAGACTGTTGGCTTTACTAAGTAGCTTCTCGAAGGATTTGATGGTGAGTCCCTTAAGCATGAAAGCTACTTGTCCATGAATGCTTTTGAGTATATCTAAATTGCTTGATGTTCCCGTAGCTGAGGTTCACATTTCATGCTAAGGTTTCTCCACCTCAAAATATAGTCTGTCAAGGTTTTACTAGGTTTCTGCTTCTCCATCATGAGTTCTGCAATAGACACATGATACTGTGGCCCAGCAAATCTTTTCACAAATAACTGTTCCAACTCAGAAAATGTTTTAACTGACCCGTTGGGCAAGTCGACGTACCAATCGAAAGCAATCCCTGACAAGCTGCTGACGAACTGCTGACAAAGTAGAGCTTCGCTATTCCTTGTGTTTCCACAATTGGCTCGAAAATGTGCTATGTGCTGTCTGGGATTTACAGTCCCATCGAATATCTTGAAGTTTGGGGTCACAAAACCCTTGGGGGAAGGCAAGACATCAAACTCCTCCGGATAAGGTCTACCCTTTAAAATTGATGCACCGCCCTTGGAATGGGCTAAGGCATCCAACACTTGTTCAACCATTTGCTTGAACTCTTTTTCTGGCATGGCACTTGATGGAGAATCCTTCTTGAGTTGTTCTTCTTTGTCTGTCGATATAGCCTTCCTTCTTTCATCTGCAATGTGTATGATTTTTGGCTAATTAATCTCTGGAGAAGCCAATCTTGGTGCTTGTGATTGCCCCTGAAGGGTGGCCATGGTGGTCATAGCTGCACTCATCTCCTCTATTCTTTTCTCCAATAGAACAACTTGTTTTTCCCCAGTAGAACAACTTGCTCATCCCTGAGGAGGATAACCCTACACAGCTCATCTACGATTTTCTCCAGTAGAACAACTTGCTCATCCCTGAGGAGGATAACCCTATGCAGCTCATCTACAACGTTCTCTTCCGTGTGAGGTTGATCCTCGCCACAGATGTGGTAGCTCTGGTTTCGATCACATGGACATCCATGAAATCCTCCTCCAAGTAATCACCCTAGTTCCAATCACATGAACATCCATGAAATCTTCCTCCAAGTAATCATTGTAATCAAAATCCTCGTTGTCACTATTGACGGAAACTTCGTGTTCTCGAGCCAACTCAGAAATCTCGATCCTGAGTTTCTCAACCTTTTTCTCAATTATCGATTCTTTGATTGCTTTAAGATCTGGAGGACCTTGATGGAAATCCTCAACTTGTTCGTCCATATCGCTGGCTATTGTCGCGACGATGTCAGATATTTCAGACTCTGGTTTTACTTCCTCTCCTGTAGGCTCACTGAATTGTATCGGTGCAGCGACCTTGGGTACCCATACCCTCTTCTTTTTTGACGATGATGCCTCAGGACGGGACGTCTTAGTAGAGACATCGGTATGTCGAGGGAAGGTACGCTCCCCGTGGTGTACATCGGCTACAGTATCAGGTAATCTTCTTATCTTTCTTTCCATGATTGTAGGAATAACGCGTAAACCTCTCAGACCCAGTCTTGACTTAATCGGCCGGCGACTTGTGGTCCTTCTGGTGATATGATTGGTGGTGACTATAGCAGTATCAACTCGGCTTCCCAAACGGAGCTAGACGGGAACACAGATAGGTGACTTTATAGTCGACCTACGAGATTTTCTAGCAGAATTAATATCCTTCAAAATTTCATTCTTCATATGAGGGGAAATTGCATGTCCCACTCATTTAAGTAATTCACTAAAAGAACATCCTTATTTAATAGCAAGCCTTCTGAAGACTGCACTAACTCGGGTGATGGGGATGAATTTCTTTCCCTCCTCACCATGTCCATGAGGTAATGGTAATGCGGTGGCAATCTTCCGGATACTCTCATACCCATCAGTATCTGTCAGAGGATAGAATCTACTCCCTCGTAGGAGTGGGTAAATTTCTGGTAATACCTCTTTAACTTGAAGAGGCTCCTCCTCATCATGTGTGTTCTCAGGAGTCTGGGCTTTGATGGCCCTTCGAATTCTCCTATTGCGGTTCTTCCTTTGAGTTCGGGTCAGTGGTACAGTCCTTGAGCTTGACCCGATCTCAAACACGGGTGGCGGAACAGTTAATTCTTCAGTCGAATCTTCAACAACCATCACCTCTTTTCCCTTAGCAGTAACAGAGATAGCACGGATGACGACAGCTTTAGCCTTCTTACCGGCAGGGAAATCATGAGGGCAGTTCAAACTGAATTTTGCAAATGGCTCTTGAACTTTCGGGCAGCGATCTTCATTACCACGAATGGGGCTTTCCCGAGGATAACCTCGAGGTCTTCAAATCTAGCTCCGAACTTGATGGTGGGAGCGACATTACGGGCGTTGCGGTCCGTTGGCAGGTTGCAGAAAAAGGTCAGCGTTGGGTAGGCCATCGTAGCGGGCTTTAAAATTGAAAGTTTTAGGGTTAGCTATATGGCCAAAAACCTCGTAATTTTTAGTGCGAGCACTGAAAATAAATGTTAATTTGTAGACCGGGCGGGTCTTAATTTACAGGTAATTTTAACATCTTTTTTTAAAAAGGTGTAAAATTTAATATTTTAATGTACGCGTAGCACAACGCGATTTGGTTCAATTTACAAAGTAGCAAACCAAATATGGAATAGAGGATGAGGCTCAAATCCTGTATCTATCCCGAAGGATAAACATAAGAATAGAGGATGAGGCTCGATCAAATAAACTAAGGAAAGTATGATGTTCGTTTGGTCTTGAAACCTTTGTATTTGCGGACAAGTTCCCCTATTTAATATAAAGGATTAACTAGGGTTTATATTAAGCTGGGTTCGGACATGCTCCCTATAATGACAAGCCCATATAGTTAATTACAACATAAATGACCAAAGCCACCTAAGAAGACTCTCGATAAAAATCAAGAAATATTATCTTCAAGGAATTTCAAAGGGTAGGACTCTTCAACAAAATCAGACAAAGAGGTGTGCAATGGGATTGGTTCAAATTTAGAACATTTTGACTCTTCAACGAAATCGGACATAGAGGTGTGCAAGCGGATTGGTTCAAATTTGGAACATTTTATTAGAAATCGGACGTAGAGGTGTGAAAGGGGATTGGTTCAAATTTGGAACATTTTGTTGTAGAGTCTAAAGGAAGAAGGACTAGGGGATGTCATGGATCCAGAGGAGAACCTCGGTGACTTCCCAAGCTGTCCTAATGTTTGGCTTCTGTTTTGAGGGGAAATATTTAGGTGTTTCATCCTGCCAATTTTATTAGTTAGGGCTTACATTCGTGTGAAATGATCACACAAATAACCTGGAAGATGTGAGGGTTTAGGTCGTGACAAACGCAATCTCGGAATCCTAAGACGAGTTAGGGCTTATATTGCCCACAAAGCTAGCTCCAAGCTCCTTATCGCGATGAGTTTGAGTTGTCTAGTATGTCAAGTTATAATAACAAATCAGGTGGCCCTATGGTTAAAGTTCTTTAAATTTTATAGAGGACATATTAAAGTTGATTAGAGCGACACCGGTTAGGATCCTATGGTTCCCTCGTTCCGGCATCACTATTTTCTATTGGATTCACTTAGTCCAAATGAACTTATGAAACCCAACTTAATGAGTTCCATTATTTCATTTAAACCGTGGGAAGCCTCGTTAGCAACCGTATTTTACCTCCTTTGAGGGATTCCCTATCATCCGATAGAGTCATCTTAATTTAGTTGAAGTTGTGGTTTTATGTGATGTTTGTGATTAAATTTTGAGTTTTTTTATATTTTGAATGTTGTGGCGATGAATTTTATCTTGCTTGATTTTTAATTTTGTCTTTCAGGTTATGGTTATGGTTAACATGCAAGTTTATGTAGGTAAATGCAAGCATGAAACATGTAAGGAAGAGGCAGAAGAAAAACAATACTATAAATTGTAAAAGCGTACCTGACGAGTCTTCTCGTTCCACCACCTGAAACTTAAAATGCATGTTAAGATAGTTTATGAAGAGCAGGCATGGAACATGTAAGGAAAAGGCAGAAGAAAGACGGTACTATAAACTGTAAAAGCGTACCTGGCGAATTCTCGTTCCACCACCTGAAACTTAAAATGCATGTTAAGGCAGTTTATGAAGAGCAGGAAAGTACGTTCCACCACCTGAAACTTAAAATGCATGTTAAGGAAATTTATGAAGAGCAGAAAAGGTAAGTTCTGGTGGTTCCACCCACCTGAAACTTAAAATGCATGTTAATGCAGTTTATGAAGAGCAGGAAAGGTAAAATTTTGGTAATTTTCCTAACTAAATGCTTGTCAAGCCAGTTTATGAAGAGCAGGAAAGGTAAAATTTTTTCGTTCCACCACCTAAAACTTAAAATGCAAGTTAAGGCAGTTTATGAAGAGCAGGAAATTTTTACTTAAAAAAACATGTGAGGGCATTTATGAAGAGCAGGAAAAGTAAAGTTTTGGTGGTTTTCCCACCTGAAACTTAAAATGCATGTTAAGGCAGTTGATGAAGAGCAGGAAAGGTAAAATTTTGGCAATTTTCCCACTTAAAATGCATGTTAAGGCAGTTTATAAAGAGCAGGAAAGGTAAAATTTTGGTAATTTTCCTAACCCTTACGTCATATCTTGGTGAGATGAAGAGCAGAAAAGGTAAAATTTTGGTAATTTTCCTAACCCTATGTCATATCTTGGTGAGTCAAAAATGCATGTTAAGGCAGTTTATGAAGAGGAGGAAAGGTAAAATTTTGGTAATTTTCCTAAACCTATGTCATATCTTGGTGAGTCCTTAAAATGGAAAGGGTAAAATTTTGGTAATTTTCCTAACCCTATGTCATATCTTTGCGGGTCCTTAGAAGTTTAATTAAGGAAGATTCCATTGAGCAGAGACATATTAAGTTTAATAGGCCTCTGAGGTATCCAACAAGTTAAGAGGGGGAAGCAGGTCCATGACTCTCTCTCACCAACTAGTGAAAAGCCTCGAGTCCATTTAAACTCATTAAGTTGCTTAATGGCTCTCACCAACTGGTGAAAAGCCTCAAGTCCATTTAAACTTATTATGTTGCTTAATGGTTCATCTGTAAATACCCTTATTACTCAGTGAACATTGATGTCTCAATTATCCCTAAGAATAGGGTAATTTTCACTTATCATTTAATTTAAAAATTATGTGGGTGAAGACCCTTGAAGAAGCAAGTTAATGTAATTTGAATCACTTAGCCAAATTTTAATCCTAACTCGGCTTAGTGGTGTTTCCTAGATGTTCGACTTAATTATGTCTATTTCTCTAACCCTTGTTTAATCAATTTTTGATTTAGCCTAAGTCACCACTAAACCTTTAAGACCCAGGTGAGTGTCTTAATTAGTTTTGAAAAGGGCTAAACTTTAGGTGATCATGATGCATGATTTGAATTTTATTTGAAAATCAAAATAAGGGTATTAAATTGATTAATTATTGACTTCAAAATTCATACCCCGAGGTGAGTGTCTTACTTAATTTTGAAAAGAGTTAAGCTTTAAGTGGTCATGATTCATGATTTGAAAATTCAAGATAGGGGTATTAAATTGATTAATTATTGACTTCAAAAGTTTTACCCCTAAGTCCATGATCATTTAATTTTAATAAATTTCCAAATCTTAAAGCTTCAAAAGTTATACCCCTAAGTCCAGGATCATTTAATTTTAATAAACTTCCAAATTTTAATGCTTCAAAAGTTATACCCCTAAGCCCAGGATCATTTAATTTTAATAAACTTCCAAATTTTAATAGTTTAGAAATTTATTAATCTTAATTAAGAAAGTGAGATTGGTTTCTACCAATTAACCCCTTGTCTAATTATTAATCCAATCAAGAAAGTGAGATTGGAATAAACTTCCAAATTTTAATAATTTAGAAATTTATCAATCTTAATTAAGAAAGTGAGATTGATTCTTACCAATTAACCCCTTTGTGTTTCAAACATCAAGTGAATTGATTAATATTAGAGGTTACCCATTCCCCTCACGCCCCTTGTGTTCAAGCATCAAATAAATTGATTAAGATTAGAAGTTACCCATTTTCCCTCCTTGACTTAAGCCTCAATGTTAATTAAGGCTTAATTTCCAAAATTACACATTCGCCCCTAAGGCTCTAAAACCTCATAATTTGTTAAATTCAATTCAAATGACTATGAAGTTTTTATCCTACCTCATTGATGGGTTAGTTGAGACATCAGAGGAGAAAATGTGATTTTTAAAAATTTAATTTAATTTATATAATTATTTTAACGCAAAAATAGGATTTTTGAAAGAAAATTCCTAACTTGACCAAGATAAATTACAATCCCTTGAAATTTTTACTGGAGGTAGAACTAGACCAGAGAAGCCTTGGATCAAGTTTCATAATTTTTTGAATTCTGTGTGATATATTAGAATTATTTTAAGTTCCGGGCTATTTAATAAAAATAAAATATTTTAGGTGGTGAAAATTAAGTTTTATATTTTTGAAAAATCTCCCTAAGGTAGAGAACTCAGAAGAGCAAATTTTATATTTTTCTTATTTTTTCTTAATTTATTGGAATTATTTTAGTGAAAACTCATTTTTAGCATTTAAAAATTATTTTTAAGCTTTGAAATTCAATATCTTTATCCAGGAAAAATATTCTAATTGTTCCTAAGTGATTAGGAAACAATTTAGAACATTTCCATGAGTCTTTTTTTTATTTTTATGATTTTTATGAATTTTTATTTATTTAAATATTTAGAATAAGCCAAAAATTAAGTTTTTATTTTAAATATCATTTTATTTTTAGAAAATACCCCTGATCACACAGAACTCAAAAAACTAAGTTTCATAATTTTTTGAGTCATATTTTGATTTTTAAAAAATTATTTAAATGTTAAGAGTGGTATTTATCTTTAAAAATCAATTTAAGTTATCGAATAAACTCAAAATATTTTAAATGATGAGTTCTCTGGATCATAAATCACAGTGGAGATAAAAAATCAAGTCATTTAAATGTTTGTATTTTTCAAAATTAGTCATCTTAGTGTTTAGTATTTGGAAAATTTAAGGATGTTTTAAATGATTTGACCCATGAAATTATTTTCAAAGGTTTCTCTGGTCATGATGGACCTTCCAAAATTTTCTGGGGATTTAGTAAACAATATGCTAATTTCCATGATTATTTTAAGGAAATGATGTGAAATAACTTGAAAAATATGGGTCTCTGTATAAGGGCCTTCTCTGACTTTAGAAAAATCATAGGATACTTCCCATGATAGAGGCTACAACATGTCAAAATTTCAAGCCAAGGTGATGTTTCAATATGCATGGAGAATCAAATGATTCCAAATAGTGTTTAATTAATTAAAAATAGTTTATGCATCAAATAGACTTTAAAATTATTCCACATTGTTTCCTCTGTTGACTGAGCAAGGGGATATTTTTATTTTATTTTTGTGATTTTTCTACACAAAGTTATGTATTTTTTAAGTGTTGGGGATTAAATAAATAAGAAAATACCCATATTTTTATATTTAAACCGCGCGTGCCACCTCAACCTACGACGACTCCGAAAGCATGCGTGGCGCGCCCTGGTTGGATGTCGCCATCTACGTAGCTTGCTGACTCGTCCCACTATTCATGTCCTGAAGTGCTATCCGACGAGATCTCCCCCGTCCATTTAATACACGCTCGATCGGACGACTCCCCATCATCATCCTCGATAGGATGATTCTGTGCCTGTCCACACTAAAACCTTAAGATCTCGGCCTAGACTCAAACAAATCACTTCGGGTTTGATTCTATGAACTCAAAGTGAGACGAACACATCCATACGGTTAAGGTGCCATGAAATCAAGCTTAAGTAAATGGAGGATCAAAACAAGCTCGGAAGGAGGAGACCTTAAGATCTCGGCCTAGACTCAACCAAATCACTTTGGGTTTGATCCTATGGACTCGACTTAGTGAGACGAACACATCCATATGGTTAATGTACCATGAAATCAAGCTTAAGTAAATGGAGAATCAAAATAAGCACAGGAGGAGGAGGAGTTCTATACCTTTGCTCTAAGAGGGGAGGCTTCGATCAGAGGTGTTCGGCACACTCGTTGGGGTCTAAGGAGGCTACTGATTGAGTCCCTGGTCTTGGTGTAAGGCCTAGGTATGAATTCAACCAAGCTCGATTTCAGATGTTGGTCTGAGCTATGGTAGAGGCTCTGTGGAAGGGGGATTTGATGGGGCTTTGGCTTCTTTCACTCTTGCCCTGGTCTTGGTGTAAAGCTTAGGTATGAATTCGACCAAGCTCGATTTCAGGTGTTGGTCTAGTCTATGATAGAGGCTCTGTGGAAGGGGGATTTGATGGGGCTTTGGCTTCTTTCACTCTTGTGATGGTGTGGGCACAAGCAATTGAAGTTTGGAGGAGTGTGGAGGTGTATTGGGTTTTGTCCTGGTTTTCGGCAGGGTTTCAAGCTCAAAATTGAGCTCCGGCAATGAGAATGGGTGAGGGAAAATAGTTGGAATGCACTGAGGGGATCTTAGGAAAGCTCTGTGTGAAGTTTGGAGAGGCCTTTCTGATGGTTGGAATGCACTGAGGGGATCTTAGAGAAGCTCTGTGTGAAGTTTGGAGAGGCCTCTCTAAGAAATTTTTAGGGGATCTTAAGGAAGCTCTGTGTGAAGTTTGGAGAGGCCTCTCTAGGAAAATTTTAGCACACCTCTCATGGTCCGTTTTATAAAAATGGCCATGGGGTGGCTCTCAGGGCATATGTTTGGGTGCATTGTGGTGCTTAGCTGGAGGGCAGAGGAGCTCCATAGTTTGATTTGGATGAGCTAGCCTCTAGGTTTGATTTGGGTGAGGTGTAATGGGAGTGGCTCTTGGTTTTGGGCTTTTTTGGTGACTAGGCTGGCCAGCCAGCCAGGGGGGTGGCTAGGAGCTCAGGGAACCCAGAGAAATCCATCACAGCAATTTAATGAAAATATGCTTGGATTTGACAAACTCAGGGCATCCAGAAGAATCTATCACAACAATTTAATGCAAATGTGTTTTGATTTGGCTAGTCAGGGCATCCAGGGGAATCTGTCAAAGCAACTTAATGCAATGAGGTTTAGTTTTGGTAAGGGGGGAACCCAGAGGAATCCATCACAACAATTTAATGCAAATGTGCTTTGATTTGGCAAAGATCCCATTTGAAATAAGATCCCTTAATTTGGGGGACCTTTGGTCCATGGCTTGATTTAGGTGATTTCATGGGTTTGGACTGGTCACTAAGTCCAACTAATGGTTGTGGTGGAGTTAATTTGGTGGCTTTAAGGTAGTTAGGTGACATTTAGTGTATGGGTCCAAGTGGGTGAAAATGACCAAAACTTGAGTTTGGGCTTGGTTAGCCATGTCAATTGGCCCAAATAATTATTGCATTTGGTGTAGATGATCATAAGGAACAAATTTGGTGAAGGATGGAAGTGATTTTGAGTCCATTTGAAGGGTCAATTTGAAGGAATTTTGAACTTAATCAATTTGGTCATGTTGGGCTAGGCTTAAATCTAGCTTGGGTTAGCCTTGGGCTAATTCCAAATTGATTTTTTTAAATGGTCAATAGGGACCTCATGATGAGTTTTCAACATGAATTGGATGCCAATTTGGAGGTTAAGGCAATCAATTGGGTGAAATTTATGGACTTGGCCAATTTGGGGCTAAATTTGAGAATTTTGGATTTAGGCCAAAATTAAATTGATTTGAGGCTTCACCAATGCCAATTGATGGTTGATTTTGATGTATAGGAATGTCATAAATATTTTTCAACCTTAATTGAGGCCAATTGACTAGGCTATGGGTTCAATTTGGTGAGATTAGGTCATATGGTCAAAATTGATGTTTTTGACCCAAATCAAAATTGGGCTCAAATCATGGACCAATTGTGCTTGGATTTGGTTTATTTTAGTCATATGAAAAGTAAATTTGAGTTTAGAATTGGAATAGGGGTCAATTGAGACCCAATTGATGGACATTTGAGTTGGATTTGGGGAAATTTGGGTCTTTAAAGGGCAATTTGGGGATTTTGGTTAAAGATGGTCACATTGGCCAAATTGTGTTATTTGGTAGTTGAGAGAAATGAAATTGGGATTATTTGGGATTTATTGGGATTTTCTGGTAATTTTTGGAATTTTTTGGATTTTGAGCCCAAGAGGCGTATTTTGGTAATTTGGGGGTGTTTTAGGGGCAAAAGGCCAAGATGGGTATATAGAGTTGAGGTACCAATCATCACCAATAAGCCATGGACCAATGGAAATCCCATTTTGGGTCCTCTACATAGTGGTCTTAGCTAAACCATAGCCCTAGGGCTAGTAGGTTTAGGGGACCATCTACATGAGTATCCCAAAAGATCAAGGGATCTAGGCTAGAAATTTGAGTTCATGGTTGTGAGTGATTGTGAGTGTAGATAAGTATAGTGAATGCCTTAGCTCCAGACCAACACCCAAGATCAACCCTAATCTCCAGTTAAGGGTGACTCATCCTGAGTTTCCCCCACAGTGACCCCACCTACTAAGTATTTAGAGGTTAGGACCAATATGTGGAACTTCAATTTGGGTGAAGAAGGGTTTGAAATTTCTAGTGGTGAGGGTTCCATGTCTTGTTTTCTAGGACCAATATGTGGAACTTCAAGTTGAGTAGAGAAGAGTTTGAAATTTCTAGTGGTGAGGGTTCCAGATCTAGTTTTCTAAGAATAGGCAATAAGAAGTTTGGAATTTCTAATGGTGAGGGTTCCATGTCTAGTTTTCTAAGAATAGTCAATAGAAAATTGTAGAATTTCTAATGGTGAGAGTTCCTTGTCTAGTTTTCTAAGAATAGTCAATAAGAAAATAAGTGTAGAGTTTCTGATGGTGAGGGTTCCTTGTTTAGTTTTCTAAGAATAGTCAATAGAAAAGTCAATGGCTAGACCCTAGGCTACTAAAGAGGAAAAACTAAACCTCAACAAAAAATGAGGTCAACAAGATCCTGAAAATCCAAGTTATAAAAAAATTACCATCTCCTATTAATGTTAAAGAGGTGAGAAGTTTTGTAGGACATGTTATTTTTACAGGCGCTACATAAAATTTTTTGTTAAAAATAACTAAGCTCTAATGCCAACTTTTAAAAAAATATATGAAATTTGATTTTAATGAGGAATGCATAACAACATTTGAATTATTATTGAAAAAATTAATCACTACACCTATAATTGTATCACTTGATTGGGAGAAACCATTTGAAATAATGTGTGATGCTAGTGATTATGCTATTAGGGTTGTATTAGGACAAAGGTACGACAAAATTTTTGAAGTTATATATTATGGGGGAAAACTCTAAATAATGCTCAAATTAATTATACTACTACTGAAAGAGAGTTATTAGCTATTGTTTATGCCTTTGATAAATTTATATCTTATTTAATTGGAACTAAATGTATAGTGTATACAAATTATTCTTTTATTAAATACTTGATGCAAAAGAAGGATGCTAAACCAAGATTAATTAGATAAATAATTCTATTGCAAGAGTTTGATTTTACCGTGGTAGATAGAAAAGGAAATGATAATCAAATAGCTGATCATTTGTCTAGAATAGAAATAGAAATATTAACTAATTTTGCAAATGAAATTTTAGAAAATTTCGTAGTGAACATTTATATAGTATTGATGAAATGGATGTACCGTGGTATGCTGATATAGTAAACTATATTGTAAGTGGCATTCTACCATCTGATATCAAGAATGCGCAATTAAAGAAATTTATTTATGATTTGAAATATTATTTTTGTGATGACCCATATGCGTATAAACAATGTAAAGATTTAATTATTAGAAGATGTGTGTCTTATGAAGAAACTCAACAGATAATTAAAAGATGTCATGATTCTGAATTTGGAGGAAATTTTGGAATAAATAAAACTGCATATAAAATTTTGCAAGCTAAACTTTATTGGCCTACTATTTTTAGAGATTTTAATGAATATATTAAAACATGCAATAGATGTCAAAAAGTAGGAAATATTTCCAGAAGAGACGAAATGCCTCTAAATTATACATTAGAAGTTGAAATTTTTGATGTGTGGAGATTAAACTTTATGGGACCATTTATTCCTTCATTTGGAAATTTATATATATTACTTGTTGTTGATTATATGTCTAAGTGGATTGAAGCTATTGTTGTGCCTAGATGTGACGCTTGGAGTATTTCTAAATTTTTAATTAAAAATATTTTTACGAGATATTGAATGCCGAGAGTAATCATTACTGATGGATGATCTCATTTCAGGAAGAAGAGAATCAAAAAATTAATCAAGAAATATGATATAATGCATAGATTCTCTACTGCTTATCATCCTCAAACTAGTGGTCTAGCAGAAATATCAAATCGTGAAATTAAACGCATTTTAGAAAAAGTTGTAAATCCTTATAAATTGGATTGCTCTGCTAGACTAAATACTGCATTATGGGCATACAAAATGCTTATAAAACTATTATAGGAATGTCCCCACATAGATTGATTTTTGAAAAAACATGTCATTTACCAGTAGAATTGGAACATAAAGCATTTTGAGCTATTAAAGAATTTAATATTAATTTAAAGGATGCTGGTGAGAAAAGATTTTTGCACCTCAATGAATTTGAGGAGATTAAAAATGAAGCATATGATAATGCAAAAATCTATAAAGAGAAAATAAAAATATGACACGATCAGAAGATTGTTAAGAAGAAATTTAAACCTAGATAAGAAGTTCTACTATATAATACAAAATTAAGATTATTTTCAAGAAAACTAAAATCTAGATGGTTAGGACCATATAAAGTGATTAAAGTCTATCATTATGGAACTGTCGTTATTAAAGATCCTAACATTGAAAAGATATTTAAAGTTAATGGGCATCGTTTGAAACATTATTATGAAGGGCACATGCCTCAATTTAAAGAAGTTTTAATGTTAAGTCAACCCAACTACACAAATGGTATGTCGGGCTAACGACATTAAACCAAACGCTTTGTGGGAGGCAACCCATACGTATATTGTTATGTATTATTATTTATTTTATTAAGTATCTTATATATTAGTAGATAATAATCATACACAATTGCATTTATTATAAATTAAGTCAAATATTCATATTAGAGGAAAATTTGGAATCAAATTGAATAAAAAATGAAAATCGCAATTTTGGCCACTGGCACCGACGGCGCCAGAATGGACACCGACGGCTCTCTAGATAACTGACATCAGCGTCGACATCACAAATCAAGAGCATCATTGGCGTTGAGTGCGGTTGGACGGTTTTAGACAACTTTTAGCCGATTTTAGCGTGATTTAACTTCATAATAACCATTGGGACGAGTTTAAAAATGCCTAGAAACATTCTTGGATGCCTAATAACTTCCTACTTTTGCATTCCATGGCTTCTAATTCCAGAAATACTTTGAGTTATGAAGTTTTCAACAAAAAAAAAGTTTATTAGTTTTGACGCGCAGCGATTATACGATAAAGTTATTACAAAGAGGAGGTTGATCAAGGAAAGAGGATTTGTTAATCATGGAGTGATCAATCCTACTGGTCTGATTGATAAAATCATTTTGCAAAGGCGTTGGGAAGTTCTGCGTTACACTACGTTTGTGATTGTCATACATGTGGTGAAAGATTTTTATGCAAACTTACGTGGAATTACTACTCAAGGTGTTGTCTTCGTACGAGGTAAGGCTATACCATTTACTCCTGCAAGGATTAATCAATTGTATATGATAGACAAGATTCCAATCTGTCATTATATGAATTTCATTCCTACACGAGATTTGATGCAAGACGTGTATAATCTTCTGACGTATGAAGGTGATATGTGGGAGATACGAGATGAAGGATATTTAGTTTCTCCACTTCATTACTTAATCCAATTTAGAAGCAATGACATTTCTTTATTGCTGCAAAAATACTACCTACTATGAAAATTAGTAGAGTTACCAAAGAAAGTGCTATTTCAAATTACTGCATTCAAAGAGAAAAACCCATTGATATATGGTCTATTATATTTAATTCTATTATGGGTATCCTTACTAATGGACCAATTTATGGACTTGGGCAACCATCGACCATCTTTTTGATTTGCAGTCAATCCTAAGTTCCATATAAAAGTTGGGAAAAGACTTTATTACCTTGGGAGCCCATGAATCCTATAGATGAGAATTATTGTGGAAATGGAATTAAAGATTAGAAGTCATCATAGATCAATATTCACATGCTTCAACTCCATTAATGCCACCAACAGTTGGAAGTTTGCTTTCTTTGGAAAAGAAATTGAAGAAAATTAAAAGGGAACTTCAAAGTATTATGAATGTAGTAGGAGATTTTAAATACCTTTTTGATCACCTAGATTGGAGAATGAAAGAAAATTTTGATCACACTGGAACTTCTAAAGAAGGATTAGTTAAGATGTTTAAAGAAAATGGGTGGATCAAAGAAAATTCGACAGATCAATTCCTGTACCAATCCTTCTACAACTTATATGTTTATTACCAATCAATGGGAGATATCAGAGGAGGAGAAAGCACTGAAGAAGAGGCGTAATAATTGAAGACTTTAAATTCTATATCTATTTTAGAACTATATATATATTTAGTGTAATTTAGTGGATTTAATTTTGTTTGTTTTTTTTTTGCTTTAGAATTCTTAACTTTGGTTGTGTATATAGTTTTGTGACAGCGTTTAGTGTTGTGGCTTGATTTCGATGCTGATTTATAATTAGTTTATTTAATATGTGTGATTGTGTAATTAAAAAAATTTGTTTGTAAAAAGTGTACTTTCATATATAAAAGTTAGTTTGTTATTGTTTGTGAAAATTTGTGCCAGTGAAATGTTTTGTTTTGTAAATTATTGTTAGATAAAAATTTGTGTTAAAAAACTAAAATTTTGGAGTAAGTCGATGGGAAATTGAAAATTAAAAAAAATTAAAATATGAAATTTTTAGTCCTTTAGCGCCGACTGCACTGGAATCGGCCCCGACGACGCCCTCGACCCGACAACAGATTTTAACCCCTAAAAATTCAACGCTTAAGTCATCTTCAACCTTCGGTTTAGGCGGTTAGGGCTTTATTGTGGTTGGATTTAAGGAGATTTAGAGGCTAAAAGACTTCGGGTTTCATCTTCTCTTGGTAAGAGCTACACTTTAAACCAACATTTTTTTTATTTTCACTAAGGATTTATCTCACATAGCATGGATCCAAAAATATGAAAACTTTTTTGAGAAATTTTTGAGAAAATCCGTTGGTGATGAACTCTTATATAGTGATTTGAATTTTAAAATGTTTTACATTTTGATTTTCGGAATTTTAGAATTTATTCGGATTTTTCAAATTTTTCTAGATTTCCTATGGCACCTAGATCGAGCAAAAGGAAAGTAGAATATGACGAGCAGAGATTTGTTAGCTTTAGTGCCAGTGCTTGATTTCATAGCATTTGTGAAAATAAGAAAGTAATTCAGGACCGAGATTTTAAAAATCTAGGAGAAGAAGTTAAACGTTTGATTATTGCTCGGCAATGGGTAAACTTCTGCTATTTTACTGTCGATGCGATAGCTGGGATTGTAATGAAATTTTTTGCCAACCTTCTTGAAGCTTCTGATGATTATGTATTTGTTTGTGGAAAAAGAGTAGAATTTACTCCAAAGAAAATTAATGAGCTTTATTTTGTAGAAGATGTATATAGATGCTAGTATCATACTTTTTCTGTTACAGATCATGCTTTAGATTAAGTTATTTCTTTTCTGACTAGTGAGAAAAGGGCTTGAAAAATAAAAAATGGAGTTAAAGTTAACTTTCCCTATACTAGTTTAAATGTAGTACCTAAGTCCTGACATTATTTTATTTCTGGAAAAATGATTCCGACGAACCATCATAATGAGGCGACCAAAGATAGAGCCATCCGGAACTACTGTATTCATCAAGTTATGGGCATACATGTGGGCTATATTATTTATATGAACACTCGATCTATTGCTCTAGAAGAGACTTTTGGTGGATTGGCACACCCTGCTCTTATTTACACACTTTGTGAGCAGACAGAAGTTGATTTTAGACCTGATGAGGAGAGGATTGAACCTCAAAGACCTATTGAGCCTACAAACATTAAGACATGTGAATATCATGTTGACTGGAGATCTGACAGTAAGGCTAGAGATATTCCTTCTACTTCTAGGGATATTCCTTCTACCTCTCATGGACCTACTTCTATTGACCCCAACAATAGAGAACTTTTGGATCAAATGATGATACAACAGGGAGATATTTTGAGGATGGATTATAGGATGCATATTATGGAAGCCAGAAATGCTCACACTGATGATTTGAGTATTATGCTGCTTATGATACTGCTTTAGTTAGATACCTGAGGGGAGAACATTCAGTATAAAGAAAGGAAAAATAAAATAAAATTTGAGGCTTGCAAGTTGATTTTTAGGGCTTAAAGCAAAAAGAAAGCAAAAATAAAAAAAAATTTGGAGTCAAAATGCTGTTTTTGAAGAAATGCTCAGTGTCGGCAACGCCGAGGGTAGCATCGATGGTGCAAAATAAATTAACGCAGAGATTTTTTTACTCAGCGCCGACGATGCCAAAGGTAGTGCAGACCTGTTTCTAGAAGGTTCAATGTATTTGGACGATTTTTTGAAGAGTTTTTGGAGGCACCTCTTGGAGAACCAACCTTGGGCTCTATTTGGGGCCGAATTTCATTAGAAAAGCGCTCATCTACTTTCATTTTTCACTCCTCTACTTTCATTTTGTACACCACATCATTCCATTCCACTTTCATATTGGAGTTAATTAGTGATTTTGTTTTTATAGTTTAGAGTTTTTGTGGTGAGATTTAGTGTGAAACTTTCTGTAAGAGTGTTGGAGAAGGAGAAAAGTGAGAGATATCTTCTTCATGCATTTCTAAGGAAAGGCTACAAATGATTTGCTTTAAGAAAGAGTTTTCAGATAAGTATTGCTTGTTTATCAATGTTGTATGAACTTTCTTTTATATATGAAATTTGTGTTTTATTATTTATTTCTCATGAAGTCTGAGTAGTTCCCTCTATCTTTCTCCCTACTGTAAGATATAGTGAAATGAAGAGATAATATGAATATGCCAATATTAAATTGTAAAATAAATTTTGATGATTTTTCAGCTCCAAACTTAATTTACTTTTCTATCTGGCCAATTAAATTGTTAAAATGAGTTGTGAAACATATGATTCTGGAAATGGAGTATGAGTTCTACAACTGAGTAAAGATCACATTTGATTCTATGTTGGAGAATATCGTTTATGGAATTAAGTGCAAATAAATAAGGAAATATTCTTTGTTGGGTGTAGTATTAGAGAACATTTAGGGTGACCGACTAAAATCTTCAATTCAGTCTCAGTGTTTAAAAACTAAAGCGAGAGCTAGCCTTCAAGTGAAGGGAAGTGGGAGCTCTGGAGTGGGAGCCGATATCCTCTTAGCCTAGCCACAGATTTAGAGACTAAACTTAGATTAGCCAATGATTTTGTATGAACTATATCAGGGTAGAGAATTAAAATTACTCCTATTTGGCACAATACATATTATGAACATTTATCTCACCTCATTTTACCATAGCCTCATTGTAGTGGGAAGGATGTGTTTTCACATGAGAATCTTTGCTACATAATCATAATTAATAGATTAATATTTACTGTTTTAAATTTTGCTTATTTGATTTGATAATAGTTTAGAAATTTAATTTTGATTATATCTAAACAATTGAAATTTGTAACAGTGATTTTAATTGACTTTCTGTGAATTTCCTAGCAAATTTGTCATTTCCAATTTAGACCTTCCCTGTAGGATCAATATTTTGAGCTTAAATAGAAAATCCATTATTACTTGATAACGATACATATACTTGCGTAGAATTCAAATATTAATTGATTATATTTACTTAAAATTTACACAATTTATTGCAACAAAAAGGTCTGATCAATTAACTTCTGAAATAATGATGATCTTATGAGAAAACATGTAATATCTAAGCTTTTGGGCAACAAAAATTAAAGATAGACAATGCTTCTCAATGGGCAAATACTTTACTTCTATCGGTATTAGACGTTGAATCAAGTAATAGACCACATTTTCCTTACCCTCAGCATTGACTTAAGCTAGCAGGGCTCCGAGAGAGTCATCAAGGCCACAATATAAAGTATTAACTAATTTCTTGGGATAGGGGCTGCCAAAACAGGAGGTGTCATTAAATATTGCTTAACATTCTCGAAAGCCTGCTGACATTTCTCTTCCCAAATGAGTTTGACATCCTTTTTAATTAATGTCGAGAAGAGCTGACACCTACCTTTTTAATTAATGTCGAAAAGAAATGACACCTACTTTAGAGATTAGAAATAAAATGTCTAAGATATGCCAACTTTTCTTGGAAGGAATGTAGTTGTTTGAAGATTTTGGGAGGAGGCATTTCCATGATAGCTTTAATCTTATCCAGGTCGATCTCAATTCTCTGATAACGGGCAACCAATCCTATAAACTTCTCAGAGGTGACACCGAAAGCACACTTTAAGGGATTCATCTTGAGTTTACAGTGTCGTAATCGTTCGAACACAATCCTAAAATCGTACAAATGATCTATTTTCTTTTTACTCATGAAGAACAGATCATCCACATAACATTCCACTTGATTATAAGTGAGGTCGTAAAAAATCTTCATCATTACTCTTTGATATTTTGCTCTGACATTCTTTAACCCAAACAACATTATTGTGTAGCAGAATATCCTAATCAGTGTTCTGAATGATGTAAGTGCTGCATTCTATGGAGCCATCTTGATTTGATTGTAATTTGAAGATCCATGCATAAAGGAGAAAATCTCATGTGATGAAGAAATGTCCACCATCATTTCTGGTATTAACAATGGCAATTGATCTTTTGGACATGCTTATTTAGATCCCTGAAGTCAACACATACACAGATTTGTCTGTTTTTCTTCTTAACTAGCACAATGTTGGCTAACCATGCGAGGTATTGCTCTTCTCTTACAAAGTTAACATCTATTAACTTCTTCACCTCGACAAGTCATGGAGAGTCAATATATGAAGCTTCAGAGAGATTTAAAGATCTTCTTAGGAAATGCCCTCATCATTTGTTACCAGATTAGTTAATAATTCAAACTTTTTTTTAATGGATTAGTGAGATCACTTAGATCGATTATAAATGTTGTGGCTGGTGATTCTTTAATGTCAAAATCTTTTGATGAGGCTTATTTGTTAATAGAAGAGATGACTACCAAAAATTTTCAATGGCCCTCTGAAAGGGTAAATCCTAAAAGAGTATCTAGTATCCATGATTCTCATGCAATATCTATGTTTGCTTTGTAGATTGCTGCAATATCAAGGAAATTAGATCATTATGGAATATATTATTCTCCAACACCTACTATGATTGAAAAGAATTCATTCAATTAGATCATTATGGGATGAATTATTCTCCAACAGCTCCTATGATGGAAGAGAATTCATCTCGGGCAATTTGTGGGATGTTCAACTTTCATATGAGACTTTAAATGCTATTAATAGACCCAACAACCCTTATTCGACTATTATAACCCAGGTTGGAAGAATCGTCCAAATTTCAATTAGAATAACTATTCTGCTACAAACCAACAATGGGCGAACAACCTAGTGAACCCATTAGAAAATTCATCCAACCAAGGAAATGTTAATTATAGACCTTCTTATCCTCTAGGATTTAACAGTAACACCCAAATTAAGGAAAAAAAGTTATCTATGGAAGAACTGATATTAAACATGGGTCAACAATTATAGAATCAAGGAAATCAATTACAAATTCAAGGAAATCAATTACAAAATCAAGGAACTGCTATTAAGAATATTGAAAATCAATTAGGGCACATTCCTACTGTGCTTAGTAACCAAACATTAGGAACTTTTCCTAGTACCGTGAAGCTAAATCCTAAAGATCAAGGAAAAGAACAAATCATAGCGATGCAATTACAAAGTGGAAAAGAATTGGAAATAAGAGTACAATAAGAAACAAAAACTGAAAAAGAGAAAGTTGATACTGAAAAAGAAAATGATCATGAATACCCATAATTAGAATATCCACTTACACGAATGAAAATTACTGTGGAGAAACCTCCAGCACCATTTCCTCAAAGATTGAAGCAACAAAAACATAATAAAAAATTTTCCAAGGATTTAGAAATTCTTTAAAAATTAAAGGTAAATATTCGCTTCGTAGAAGCTTTAGAGTAAATGCCCAATTATGTGAAATTTATGAAAGATATTCGGAACAAGAAAAGAAAGTTCACTAATAATGAAATTGTTGCACTTAGCGAAGAGTGTAGTGCAATTCTTCAAAAAAAACATCCACAAAAATTAAAAAATCCAGGCAGTTTCACTATAGCCTGTGATATCGGTGAAAATTTTTATGGAAAAAGGAGCCAGTTTTATGGAAGAGCTTTATGCGATTTGGGAGCCAGCATTAATCTTATGCCTCTATCAATTTTCGTTTTATAGAAGAGCTTTATGTGATTTGGGAGCTAGCATTAATCTTATGCCTCTATCAATTTTTAAAAGGATTAGAGCTTTATGTGATTTGGGAGCCAGCATTAATCTTATGCCTCTATCAATTTTCAAAAGATTAGATTGGAGAAGTCTCACCTACTTTTGTAACTCTACAGTTAGCGGATCGTTCAGTTACATATCCTAAAGGAGTTATAGAAGAATGGAAGAGCTTTATGTGATTTGGGAGACAGCATTAATCTTATGCCTCTATCAATTTTCAAAAGATTAGGATTAAGACTCACCTACTTCTGTAACTCTTCAGTTAGCGGATCGTTCAGTTACATATCCTAAGGGAGTTACAGAGGATGTGTTAGTAAAAGCCGATAAATTTATCTTTCTTGTGGATTTCATTATTTTAGATATGGAGGAAGATAAAGAAGTACCTATCATTTTAGGGAGACCATTTTTAGCTACTGGAAAAGCTATGATAGATGTTCAAAAAGGAGAATTAATTATGAGAGTTAACAATCAAGAAGTGACTTTGAACATAGAAAAATCTATGAAATACCCTGCTGCTTAAAGAAATAATGAATGTTTTCGCTTGGAAATTAGTGAACATCTATTGAATGAGAATTTTAAAGAGAAAGAACAATTTGAAGATAATGATGAAGTTATTTTGGACAAAATAAAAAATGAAGAATTAGATTATGTTCAGGAAAGATTTGAGATGCTAGATATTATAGAAAATGCTGATGAGAATCTAGTTTTGTCAATTATAAAACCACCTAAACTTGAGTTGAAAATATTGCCAAGCAATTTGAAGTATGTGTTTCAGGGAAACTCATAAAAACACCTGAACTTGAGTTGAAAATATTGCCTAACCACTTGAAGTATGTGTTTCTGGGAGACTCGTCTACATTACCTGTTATTATATCTCCAAGCCACTTGAAGTATGTGTTTTTAGGAGACTCATCTACATTACCTGTTATTATATCTTTTCCTAGCCACTTGAAGTATGTATTTTTAGGAGACTCATCTACATTACCTATTATTATATCTTCTGCCTAGTCACTTGAAGTATGTATTTTTAGGAGACTCATTTACATTACATGTTATTATATCTTCATTTGAAGTATGTACTTTTGGGAGACTCATCTACATTACCTGTTATTATATCTTAAGAATTAAAAGAAGAAGTATGTATTTTTACGAGACTCATCTACATTACCCGTTATTATATCTTCAGAATTAAATGATTATGAAATATGTGTTTTTGGGAGACTCATCTACATTACATGTTATTATATCTTTAGAATTAAATTAATTGCAAGAGCAAGACTGTTAGATACATTAAAAAGATATAAGAAAGCTTTTGGTTGGACCTTAGCTGATATTAGGAGAACCAGTCCTTCGATCTGTATGCACAGAATTATACTAGATGAACAATATAAACCAAGAGTTCATCCACAAAGGAGATTAAATCCAAAAAGAAGGAAATTTTGAAATGGTTAGACACTAGAATTATATATCATATTTCAGATAGTGCGTGGGTAAGTCCTATTCATTGTGTTCCGAAGAAAGTAGGAGTGACTGTTGAGACAAAAGAAAATAATGAATTAATACCTATCAAACAAGTCCTATTCATTATATAAAATTAAACACTACCACCAGGAAAGAACACTTCCCTTTACCCTTATTAAACCAAATAGTAGATAGACTTGCTGGGCACAAATATTTTTGTTTTTTAGATGGATATACCAGTTACCATCAAATTCCTATTGCTCATGAGGATCAAAAAAAGACAACAATTACTAGTCCTTTTGGAACTTTTGCTTTTCGAAGAATGCCTTTTGGATTATGTAGTGCACCTGCAACTTTCCAAAGATGTATGATGTCTATATTTAGTAAGTTAATTGATGATGGATTGGAAGTGTTTATGGATGTTTTATCTGTATTTGGAACATCATTTGAAGCATGCTTAAATTCTTTTGAAAAAGTTTTGGAGTTATGCGAAAGAACTAATTTAGTTCTAAATTGGGAGAAATGTCAATTTATGATTGCAGGAGGAATTGTGTTAGGACTTAAAACTTCGAAAGATGGTATGGAAGCAGACCCTGCAAAAATTCAAGTTATATCTAAACTAACACCTCCTACTAATAAGAGAGGTTAGGAGTTTTCTTGGACATGTTGGATTTTACAGGCGTTTTATTAAAGATTTTTCAAAAATTACCAAACCTCTATGCCAACTTTTAGAAAAGGACAAGAAATTTGAATTTACTAAATACTATTTAAATACATTTGAGTTATTAAAGAAAAAAATAATGATGGCCCTTATTATAGTTTCACCTAACTGGGAGAAACCATTTGAACGGATGTACGATGCTAGTGATTATGGTATTGGAGATGCTAACTGGGAGAAACCATTTGAACTGATGTGTGATGCTAGTGATTATGCTATTGGAGCTGTGGGGACAAATGTATGAAAAGATTTTTAAGTATATACTACGCTAGTAAAACTCTTAATGATGCTCAAATTAATTATATTGTTACTGAAAAAGTGTTACTCGCTATTGTGTATGCTCTAGAAAAAATTAGATCTTATTTAATTGGGACTAAGTGTGTTGATTGTGTATGCTTTAGAAAAATTTAGATCTTATTTAATTAGGACTAAATGTGTTGTGCACACTGGTGCTTTAGACAAATTTAGATCTTATTTAATTGGAGCTAAATGTGTTGTGCACACTGATCACGTTATTAAATATCTAATGCAAAAGAAGGATGCCAAACCAAGGTTAATTAGATGGATACTTTTGATGAATTTAGATCGTATTTAATTGGAGCTAAATGTATTGTGCATACTGATCACTCTGCTATTAAATATCTTTAGATCTTATTTAATTGGAGCTAAATGTGTTGTGCATAATGATCACTCTGTTATTAAATATTTGATGCGGCTAAATGTGTTGTGCATACTGATCACTCTGCTATTAAATATCTGATGCAAAAGAAGGATAAGCTAAATTTGTTGTGCATACTGATCACTCTGCTATTAAATATCTGATGCAAAAGAAGGATGTAACCAAGGTTAATTAGATGGATACTTTTGATGCAAGAATTTGATCTTATGGTGATTGATAGAGAGGGAACTGATAATCAAATTGTTGATCACTTGTCAAGATTAGAAAACCATGAAATATCTGAACATGATAATGAAATTACAGACAGTTTCCCTGATGAACAACTTTATAATATTAATGAGTGGAAAACACCATGGTATGTTGATATTGTTAATTATATTGTAAGTGATATTGACTTAAGGAAAGTATGCTGAGATTTTCATACCTATTTTATACTGTTTTTAATAATATTGCACTTTAAATAATAGTATTTTTGATGTTTTGTTGCAGGAATGATGAATTAAGGTCATTGGAGCAAAAAGATGCAAAAAAGAGCAAATTTGGAACGAAAATGACCAAAATGTAGAAATTTGAACTAGGCCGCCGATGGCGCCCTCGACCCCGCCGACAACGAGTTTTTCCCGAGGCTACAGGATAAAATTCTTCAGAGTCCGCCGATGGCGCCCTCGAGGCCTCCGACGGCGAGATCGACGGTTATGCCTACTCAAACTTTGGATAAGANTCGAGGCCGCCGACGGCGAGCTCAGCGGTTATGCCTACTCAAACTTTGGATAAGACCAAATTTTGAAGGGATTCTTAGGCAACTCTTGGGAAAGCTCATCCACAACTTTAAAAGACTATTTTGGCTAAAAATTGGAGAGCCTGGAGAAGGAGGGAAAGAATCTAGGGAGTAAAGGAAGTACTAGAGAGAGTTCATAGAGATTATAAAGGTTCTAATATTGTGAGAAACTTCGAGAGATTGTAAGAGTGGAGGGAAAGTGAGAGATTTCTTCCTTCTTGCTACTTCGAAGAGGAAGTCTGTGTGTTGTAAAGAAAGGAAGAGATTCAGAGGAATTTTAAGGAGTATTCTTGGGGAGAAACTAGAGATAAGTTATTTACTTGTTGTAGTTTGTATGACTTTGATTTTATATATGAATTTCGAGTTTTTTTTTGTGTTTTCCCAATGAGATCTGTGTAGTTTTCT